>JAPTHA010000019.1:7718869-7739520 GCA_029814585.1 Gymnapogon annona | reverse complement strand
ATCTATCTATCTATCTATCTATCTATCTATCTATCTATCTATCTATCTATCTATCTATCTATCTATCTATCTAAAATTCCCTTCCGTTGTCCCCCACGGAACCTAATGTCAGCAGTAGTGAGTGATACATTTTTGATCCTGTCCGAATTACGTCATTGTTTACACATATAATGGCTGTCGAATTAAAAGATAATCTCACAGCCCTATAAAGCTGTGGTTTGTGTTGGAGATGGTAAAGAAACCTCTAGAGTGAGGTGTAAAAGTCTGAAAGATGTGGAAGTGTGTCTAGTCTGGTCGTGTTGATGCTGCAGAGACGGTTCCTACAACGTCACCTCCATGACTTTCACTGTGTAGTTTTTTATTCCAGTTATTATTCAACAGTTGTACAACAAACTCACACTTTATTCGCTTGGAAAATTCCCAGTTAAACTGACGTCATATGTGTATATGTTGACTCATACAAAAGGGATGTCATTGTCGCTCAGCGTCTGTGACAGGGTTGGGAGGCGCATCAGAGGGGGCGGGGCCTCAGGTCTCTACAGATGAACATATTGTATTTAAATGATGCCTCAAGGGCTTTTAGACAAAAGAAGCTGAAGGGAAAAGTTGATGGAGTAGTCTGTCATGGACCGGAACCATCACAGCAGAGTAGAGTTCATGTTCAGATTATCAATTGTTATCTTGTTGAAAACACTTTTTTTTTTTTTTTTTTGGCGAGACGATGAAAACAAACCGTGATAACAATTTTCACTCTGACTTTTTCGTAGTTTGACGAGAACTATTTGATTCATTTTAATCACTCATTATCGTTATATTTTTCCTGCATGACAATACTGTACTGTGAAGACAATATAATCGGGGAGTAATAAAGAAAACTGACACCATCAACCAGGGTTAAAGGAATAGTCTAAATCCTGTTTCCAAATGTATTTTTCATTCATTCATTCGTTCATTCATTCAGTTTCGTCCGTTGGTCCAGTACTGTTAATGTGACTTTATCATCTGCGTCCATGTCTGTTGCTGGCTTTTATCTACGTCCACACCCACAGGAGCACACACTGATAAAACATCTTATTATCATGAGTTAATATTGACTCAGGATCGTCACACAGTTAAGAGTCGTCAGAGTGAACACAAGGCTTTGAAGGACACACAGCAGTTAAACATCTGCCGAAAAACAACACTTTGCATTTTTTCAACCCTCAATGGGAGACTCGGATATGAATATTCTGTGTTTAACAAACAGGTTTTTACATGTGAAGGCGTTTCATTTCATTTCAGGGTTATTTGAAGTTGACGTGGTTTGTTAAACTCCAGCTCATTTTTCAAACTGAATTTATTAGCGTTGTTTTTGTTACTATTATTACAATTATAATTATTAACAGTAACAATAATTCTATTCTTATATATATGTCATTTTGTTCTTTATTTCTTTTTTTTTTTTGCTTTCTGACTTTTATTTGTTCCTTTTTTAGTTTTTGTTTCTCCATATGAATGAAATTCAAAAACATATCTTCAGTTCTTTGGAAATTTCCCCGAGTAGGACGATTAAAAGAATTTAATCTAATCTTTCTCTTTCTTTCTTTCTTTGCTTTGGACATGTCTTCTGTTCCATCCTGCCCCTCTGTCCATCATATCCTGACGTTGTTGAATACATCCTCTACTTTCTGAAACCGACTCCTGATGTCCACCTTTCATTTTCTACATCGGAACCATCATGTTTGGTGTCTACGTGTTCATCTCAGTTCTCCGTGGCTGCTTTTGTTGGTCAGCTCCAGTAAATCGAGACCCGAGCGGCACCGGCTGCTGCGCAAATCTCCAACAACAGGTGTGTGAGAGATCCTGGTCTGGGTTCGGAGGGAACCTGATCCCGACAAATGCCGCCCTATAAATATAATGTGCTCTACTGCTTCTCCTTCCTTGCAACTGTCAGGCTCCTGTGACCTCTGACCCCTACACTTGTCTCCGTCTAGTGTCGCGCGCGTTGTGTCCGAGGGCGTTCACGTCTCAGACAATCTGGAGCTGAGGCGACACCGAGAAGAAGATGCAAATCAACAGCAGAGCTCATTTGAAAATATGTAAAATATGTAGAGTCACACAACTTCACTGCATCACTGAACGTTGTGTTTGTTTGCATGAGTTATGTTTCTTATTTTGAGTTTCATTCATTCTTTCACTCATTTGTTTCTGTCGTTCATTCATTTCTTTCTCATACAATCAAGTTTCACTGAATCATAGTTTCATATTTAAACCTGTTTGTCTCAAACTCCTATTTCACATCCTGTTTTTAGACACAGATGCATGAAGTTTCCTTTAATTAAATGTGAATTCTGCTTTTATGTCTGTTCTTCACATCCTTTAAATGTTTCACACACTGATATTTTATTATGGCATAAAGGGCATATACAACATTTTTCATTCATCCGTTGACTTTATGTAACGTACATCGTGTTCTTGTACAAAAAAATCACACACGTTTGATCATTTGAGCTCAGTCATGTTACATTCTTTACAGTACATTGACAATAAAAAGTTTTTTTTTCTTATTCTGTTCTATTTCAATTGAGTTTCCTCACAAAATACAGGATGGCAAAAGTCAAGACATGGAAAAAAAGTCCAAAATCACCTGTAACCACCTGACTCGCAACCATAACTAATTATGCTTCTTGATATTGATCAAAAAGACATTATACATTATCTGAAATGTTCACTTTTTCTCACTTTAATGAGTCTGAATCAATTCAAATCTATGTGCAACTAAACAAACTAATATAAAGTAGAGGTGTGAAAATTCTCTATGTTTAGAGGTTTTGTTTTCAGTCTTTACAATTTAGGAAGCTAATATACTGTAACAACAGTTCAACAAGATCATATAGATCTGTCATAATTAGTTTTATAACCACTGAGAAGCTTCATTCTGAATTTCATCACTTAATCTCCAGTTAAAACCTCATAACTTACTTCCTTGTGAGCACTGAGCAGGAAATCAGTCTGCAGAGCCAGACAAACCTGAGGACAGTGCTAAAGTTTAACATTTGAGGTTGTTGGGATGACTTTTCATTTTCTTTTTTTTTTCTTTTTGCTCAAAACTTCTTCAGAATAAAGACTAGATAATGCCTGCACCGTCATTAAAGTCAGTTCTTTTTAAGACTTTTGACTTTTAGGTTTTCATTGAACTCTTCAGTCTCCTCAGTGTGTCCGTGGAGTTAGAGACTCTAAGTGAGGAGCAGGGGGTCTTCACAGGCCCACTGCCATCTATTTCAGGAGAGTCTATTTATTGCTGGTATGCACAGGCTTTCTCTCAGATTTCATCGTCCACATTCTCTTGTTGCTGAAAGGAGTTAAATCTTGGAAAATATCAGGCATTACCAAAAGCCAAGTGTCACAATCTACTCCAGTGATTTCCTGGGTGTAAATGGGGTCAGGCAGCTGTAGCGACACACATTCCCTCACGTCAAGCAGCAGAGGTTTATGTAACAGGTCATGCTTTATAAGGAGAATGTGCAGATAACAACATACAGTCCCTGTAAGGATATGCATTAATGTGCAGCCATGGTAACAGACACGCAGGTTGATAAATGTCATGAATGCATAAAAAACATGACTCAGTTATTGTCACACATACATTAAGATTCTAATACAAATACCGAGGTTTTTTTAAATTAAAGTTTTAATCTGCAGTCTTTTCAGATTTAAATTATAAAAGAAAATATGGATCCTCTTTGTGTCTGTTATAATGTGCGTTTGATTTTACGCACATGAGCAGGTGCATGTGTGCACCTTTTGGCGCACCTCGATGATATTCTGCTCAATGTGACTGAAATGTGATTTTAATCATTCAAAATAAAACGCAGGAGTCAAACGTTATTACAGACAAACGAAGTGGCTATCAAAGTTTCTAATTAAGTTTTTGCCTGCAGGTTTTTTTTTTGTGCTCATTTAAATTGAAATTTAACTTAAAGGAAATAAAACACGTTGCTCCTGTTATATTTGTGTATATTTTAATGTAGGTTTGACTTTACTTTAGTGCACTCATCCGCCAAAAAAATACAAAATCCCTCGATGATATTGCGCTTCATCTGAGTGAAATGCTGTTGTTTTATGAATCAGAAATGACGTAAAAAAACACTCACCTGGCTCATACTTGAGGTAGAGGATGGACACGATGTAATACGCCAGATCAAAAACAGGAAACATTCCCATTTTGGAGAAAGATTGGGCAAAATCGCCCAAATTAAGAACTGCCAACACGTTTTCCATGTTGTGTCCTGATACAAACCAAGCAGTGAGTTCCCGTTTGTTTAGGAATTGTCTTTGTTTTGTTTTGTTGATGTTTTTTCTTTTAATCCAACTGCGCAGTCAGGATCGGAATCCCCCCCAATCCCAGTCCACCGACTCTCCGCCAAGCCCCCCGGTCTCAACAGTGAAAGCCTATGACACTCAAGCCCTCCTATTAATACCGCTCATCTCCGCCACAGCATCATCATCATCCTCACTGTCGTGTGCGCTCCGTGCCAGCTGCTCCGCTTTTCAGGCCGCGTCAGCTGGAAGACAAGACAATGTCTGACAAAAGGGCTTTTCCATCCGCGTTCATCATCAACCCCCATATCCGAGGAGGACGGTCTCGGGGGTTTATCAGCAATACTCTAAAACCCACTGGAAATATTTGGATTCATAACAATCCCGATCTCACACTGCACCGAGCGGTTCTAATCCCAAACAGTTCCGCAAAATGGTGACAGAGAGATCATTGTTGTTTACATTCCGGCAGATGATGCAGATATCTCACCACCACACCCTGAAACCCGCAAAAACGCCCCAAAACATAAAATTCACATTTCATCGTTTTATTTGTAATGTTTTCTCGTATGGTGTTTATGTCTGAAGGTGAATAAAAACAAGCACGTAATAGAGGCGGTGGTCACCAGAGGGAGCCAACAACTGAAAAGTCTGTTTTAAAGTGAAGTCATAGTAGGTCCATAATAACATCTTTATGAGTATACTGTATATACAGTACATATACAAATATAGCTTAAGGATGTTTTTGCATTAGTATAAATATCCTGGTGATAATTTCCATATTTTCACCCCACTTTTTAGCCGCAAATATTTGTAAAATGACATAATTGTGCCTCAAATTGAGTAATTATTCATGAGAAGCCACACATAAATATAACCAAAATGCCACTTTTTCCTAAATGTATTTTAACCCTTTACTTTTCTATTTTGTTGTATCAAACACGCATATTAATTTATCTGTTTATTAAGTCTACATACTTAGAACCCAGCTGTGTTTCTGCTGAAACCACAACAATCTGTAAATTGAAGAAGACCAATTATTGGAAGAAATCGCCTGTCGCAACCTGACAGACAAATCTCAGGAAGTAGAGAAGAGCCTGTCAGTGTACTGAAATGTGATTGGTTCTTCATGGGATGCGTCACTTTGCGGAAGTGCGACAGTCTGTGATGTGGACAAAATGATTGGTGATCTGTTAATATTCGGGTAATTGTTCGATTCTTACTACATTCAACATTGTTGTTTTAATGAATGTGTCATGTTTATGCCACTGTCGGTAGTGATGTTGTTAAATTAGAAGACCTCCTTGCTAAAGTACAAGCTAGCTGCCGCCGTGCTAATGCCAGCTCACCATTTAAGCTAGCTCAGGTAAATAAATGAAACTGTGTGTTTTTCTGCAGGACTTTACTGGTGAACGCAGGGGCTGTGTTGAATTTTAAACTGTGAGTATTACAGCCATCCCTCTTTAATTATTACTACAGCAAACTGCAGCATGTACCGTAAAGAGATTAAAAATGTGAGCTGAACATAAAGTAAACAATCACAGAAAGGCAAGGTGTAAAGATTCTATCCGCACATTCCTCAACACCAGAACAGTATGAACACGTAATAATACTATTTATTTATTTCAGGAAAAGGAAGGAATCCCAGGGATTTGGAGATGAGTCCAGAGGACCAACGACAGGTCTGTGTGATAAATGTTTTGAAGGAAATGGACAGATAGAGATACAGTATAAGTTATAATGGCAGAAGGAGGTAGAGCAAGGGAGCTTTTGGCTCTGGGTACAAAAGGACAAAGCATGGGTAAAAGGGGGATCCTAGGCAGGCTGCAGTGAGTAGTAGGGAGACGTCCCTACTGCTGCTCCATCACCTAGAGATGATGGAATAATGGGGCAAAACATCAAAGATGGGTGGCTCCCGGCTGACGACCCTGCAGCCGGCATAGTCTTGCTGTCAGAGGCGCGTCAGGCAGGAATGCCAAGCAGGTGGATTCACCTGTTCTCACATCTATAATGAGAAGGGTTTGTTTTTAGGTGACAACATCAGAGAGTTCCTGCTCAGCCTGCGATACTTTCGGATCTTCATCGCCTTGTGGAACATCTTCATCATGTTCTGCATGATTCTGTGAGTTAATAATATGCATTTAACTTGGTACATGTACTAATGAGATGTGCCACTAAAGAGGCTGCACAGTTATGGAAAATGCATCAATTTGAGTGTACGTTCACTGTTTTTCTCATCTATCTAGTTTTAGAGAACTAGGATAATTTACATGGTTTCGTAAATCCATTTAGCGTCCTCAAAAGTGTCACGATGGCAGTCAAACCGTGATATGATGTTAAAAACCTCAGCTGTTCAGTTATTACAGTGTATACATGAATGCCAGTATATGAATGCAGTAAGCTCAAATGTATGCTGAACACAAAGTTCTGAATAATTGTAATCATTCTTTTCATGAGAAACAACTAGTGTTTATTTGATAAAAAGCAAACACATTGAAGGACTGGAGACCTGAATGGTGGCATTAAACAGTTGTAGTAAAGACATTCAGGAGACAGTAGCAGCAGCATGACATCTCTTTTGTAGTTCACCAAATAGTTTCAGTATCAGAAAACAGTCTGGACATAGAGTATTGTTTAATCCACAGGAGAGTGGCGCTATCGTGCATTAAAACAATTGCAAATACATTTATTTATCACTATATGTATTTATTTAAGCCCCACAACACATGGGAAATGAGTATTAAAACATTTGCAATCAGAGCTGTATCAAACATACATTTATATGTTCTTGTAAATGTATTTTACAACTGCATTTACAA
Organism: Gymnapogon annona; assembly: GCA_029814585.1. Classification (NCBI taxonomy): domain Eukaryota; kingdom Metazoa; phylum Chordata; class Actinopteri; order Kurtiformes; family Apogonidae; genus Gymnapogon; species Gymnapogon annona. The sequence continues at coordinate 7,732,402 of JAPTHA010000019.1, read as the reverse complement.
ACTGGACTGCCAAATATCACTGCTTGGCAGTGCAGGAATCTTTCATAAAAAAAACATACATTCTGACATGGTCCTTCAGTAATTATGATACCTGTAACTGGCTTGTTTTGTCCTGCTACAAATACATTTCCCTATTTAAAAATAATCCATATTCCTGTTTGAGGCGATTCATTGTCCTTTGTTCAGCAGAGATGTTACAGGTTTGAAGGCACATTTTTAAAATCCTCTGGAATTCAGTGAACAAATGAGACATACAGTGAAATTGGACATTTTTGACAGATAATGCACTGTATAAGAAAAACATAGTGTGTCACCTTATCTTTATTTGTATTTGAATCTGTGCCGCGTGAAATGAAGCTTTCAGTTCTCATTAGTGTTAGATACTCAATGTTCATGAATCTTCTTTCTGTAAAATAGTTTTGAACTCTATATTCATTGTTCCAGTTCATAGAAATAAACTGCTGATTGTCTTTTCAGGTTGTTTGGATCATGATCTGCGTTTGTGGTGACTGGATATCCAACGGGCTTCACAGCATGGACTCTTTAACCAGTTACTTTGGCCTTTTTAATAGTTATTTCTGTCAAACACTCAACTTCTGTACAGGAGCTTATCTATCATTGTATTTATTTTGTCATATCTATTAGTAAAACCAGTTCATAAATGGGATTGATTGCATTTTATGTCTTAGTTTTTCCAAGCTGTAGCTGTGTTACCATAGCTCTACTTTTGGTGGCTATGCATTGTCCTTTTCACCTTTTCATCTGTTGCAATAATCAGTGCTTTTCCATGATATTATTGTTGTTGTTACTTTTAAATACGGTGCAGATGTTTAATATCTTTGCTAGTCAGTCACAAAAATACAAATTTTAAAGGTTCTTCTCTGTTGTAAAACCTTCAGATAGTACAGCAGATTCTCTCTCAATGAGAATCTGTCGTCAGCCCGGGGCCTGACGACAGAGGGTCCACTCTGGCCCTTGGGATGAATTTGTTCAATGCTAAAATTACATTGAAGATATTAACAATAATATTACATCAGGTTCCACATTCAGACCAATTCAATCTCAGGTGGGAGAGACCAGAAAAATACATACCATAATAACATCTATAAATAGTCACAACTTCAAATAGTATCATGTATTTACAGTAAAACACAATAGGATTTAGCAAACAGATGTGAATAACCCTCAGAGAAGTTAGTGCAATTATAACAATGTTCTGCCTGTCACTAAATGTTATCTGTCAGTTACAATGTGCATATATGGTGATTTCTTTTTGCATATATAACTGATAAACTGAAGCATAATATTGTTAAAGTTGCACTCATCTTTTTTCAGTTTATTCGCATTGCTTTAAAAGGTAGTTTTTAGATTTTACATTTTCATCATGTAATTGTACTTTTTACACTCTAAAACAAAGAGAAAATTTCAGAGTTGACATTGCATATATTATTGTGCTATTATTTTGGTGGTTCAGCCCACTTTGGGTCAAATTTACCTGAATGTGGCCCCTGAACTGAAATGGGTTTGACACTCTTGCGCTAAATGATCTGTCATCTCTGTTGCTGATATTAATAAGTGGATGAAAACAAATGAATTTACAAACAGCAATGTGCAGTTCATCTCCAGTTTTGGTGGAAATAGAACATGAATCTCTTTCCTTTTTGACAGTTTTACTTTTATATGTGTGTCTTACAGGATATTCACAGTAAAATGAAGCATTAGGATTAAAACAGATGATATTTTCGTTTTGGGGAGTAAATGCTGAGGATGGGGATTATACTGTAAATGTTCTTTAAAATAAAATCCAGTTTTCTTATTCAATGTCTGTTACTTGTACTGCAAGTAAATGAAATGATGGCTTTACCGAGTAGTATACATGGTATTTTCCGTAAAGTATATGATCTACTGTGATTCAGGGTCATTTTATGGCAACTCGCACATAATTTAGAATCACTTGTAGTTTGTATTGTGGAAATTAAGGGAGTTTTCCCACTGAGAGTGCTCCAATAGAAATAAATTCTTCTACTTTTACTCAAGTCCTGTCCTTTCGCACAACTTTGAGGCAGGTGCAGTAACTATCTTTTCACTTTTTATGCAACAAATGCAGTACTTTCAATTTTTTATATAACGTTAATTAATTCATATTATAATGGGAACAAATTCAGTACAGTTTCATCAAGATGACAAGGATCAAACTAATAAAAAAATCAAAAAAGGAAAAAAAGGGCAAATGAATGAACAATATACACATATACGTCTATACTGTATATGTATGTATAGACTTTTAACATAGTGCAGGGAGAATGGGTGGGATTTCATACGTTTAGACTTCCTCCCACTCCTTTTGAACATGTGGAAGCAAATTGTTTTTATTGTTTTGTTCTTATCTTTTTTCTTTTATTTGTTTTTTTGTTTGTTTTTTATTATTCATGTTCAAATAAACTAATAAAAAACAATACAATAAATTTCAAGGGTATATTATAGTATAGTATAATATAATAATAATAATAACGTGAAATGACGATTAATATGAGTGATGAGTACTACCAGAAATAAGATAAAATAATAGATAAATACTGTATAGTTGTTGTCTATTGTGGATCTGACACACATGATGGCCGGAGTTGACGTCAATTACGTAAAAATATCCCATCGTGCTTTTCGCGGGCGACGAACAAAAAGCCGGATGACGCGGCGGAGGAGGAGGAGGCTGCCAGCTGAGGGGGGTGGCCGATTCCTGGAGAGGCTTTTCCTTTCACTGTCCGAATAATCACATACGCGACGGCGGCGTCTGAAATAAACATAAAGGCGTCGTACGGCATGATGCCCGCCGCCACAGGAAGCCTTCCGCGGGGTCTGTGAGGGGCGGCCGGGTTCCCACCGCCGCATTCTTCGGGGGATTCTGCTGTCTGAGTCCGTCCGTACTGACCCCAGACACCGCCAGGCGATGACAGCGGCTACCGCCACTCCGCAGGTGATGAGAGACCGGCTGCTACAGGCCATCGACGGCCAGAGCAATGTGAGTACTCCCGCCGGTTCCGAAACACCGAACCGGGTTCAAAACGGCAGACAATAAGGCCGAGCAGACCGGCCTTCGGGTCTCCACAGACGGCTGACAAAAGTGGGGGATATCAGGTTAGGCTAAGTATTGTTTGCTTGCTAATTAGCTGGCTAATATCAGCAGATGGCAAAAAAGTAAGTAATGCCAGTCATTCCAGTGCTGGAGCTAATGTTGTTGTAGCAAAGTTAGCTTTTTATGTCTGGCTAAAATGCACAAAGCCTCTCATGAGCACACACGGTCACCCATTAGTGTAAATCAGTGCACATGTGACACACACTGGTTTCACACGACTTTAAGTTTGACAGTGAAGATGACATTTAAACAGTACCACCGAAATGCACACAACACCACAAGACTGGAGATTGAAATGTGTTGGCAAGATACTGTCTAGTTGGACAGTAACAGGGTGTTACCTTTTTATTTAATACTAATGGGCAGACATTCCAGAGCAGTTGGCTGTTATTAATGTAGACAAGTCATTGTGTTTATGTCCATGCACAGGATGTGAGATGGTGATAAAGGTAATCGATGTGTAAATCGGGTTAATCTTAGGTGTAGTTTTTGCCTTAAACAAATTCATCCCATGGACTCTGTTGGAACGAGGGCGCCTAGTTTGCATGTTCCACACCCCTGACATCAGTGAATTAATATGAAGATGAGTGACAGATATTGATCTTTAAACGTAACAGAGACTTATACTTATGTACCTGTGACAAGAGTGATGCTTATATACCTGTGATCTCAAAAGACTAATATTAAAATGTGTTTTGATAAGCAGAATCTGGGTTTGTCTTTCTGTAAAAGAATGTCCCTATTAACTGAAACTAATAGTTGTAGCAGAGCAGCTGAATCACTGCAGGGCATGACAGACGTTCTGCAGAATTTCTTCATAGCTACTTATTAACACAACCTTTTGTTTGTGGATTGTTTTTCAGCACACGTTGTTCTTCATTTATTCAACACACACCAGATTTTTGTTCTTGCCAATTTACTCACAGCTTATTCATTTGTGTAATTAGTAAAACCATTATTATGTGTGCCTTTTATCAGATTTTTACTTCACATTTACACTCAAGAAAGCAGATGATTTTAGAAATGACAAAGTAAAACACCAAAAGCCAAAGCAGTATCCACTAAAAATGCGCTGACTTTATAACATAGACAAGTATGTAGTTGGTAGATCATGACGGCCAGTGGAAATGCAGAGATGAGTGGTCATTAATGTTGACCAATCATCACTGATTAATGGAATTTGAGAGTGCTTTTAAGTTTCATGCTCTGGTAACAATAGGCTGACTAATTGCATTGGTGCGGTCATATTACTGGTATCACTGGAATGTGAATCAAGCCAAAAGAATATAAAAATAAAATAACAATAGTTCATACAGGAGCTTGTCATGTTTGGATCTAACAGAATGTCCTGATCATGCCTGAGCAAGTAATGTTGATTTTAAGGATCAATAATACAAATAGTCTGAAGCAGGAAAAAGCCAGTAGCCGATTACAGGTCAACCTCAATCAACAAATACCTTAACATACAGAAATGGGTCAATATCAAGCACTGCATAGTACTACCTACCAGTCAAACAAAAGTTTGATCAAATTTAGCCGACCATCACATCTCAGCTGTAATTAACTCAAATGTGGAGAACATTAAAGACATGAATTTAAAAAAAATTTGTTAAAAAATTTGATTTTTTTTCTTCTCCTGCTGCATGTTCAAACCTCTTTTACCGTGTTTATATATATATATATATATATATATTTATAATTTATTTTACATTTATTTTCAGGCGATATACAAATTAATTTTGCTTGACTGCAGATTAAAATTCTGCTCCAATTCTTTGTATTTCTTACAGATTCTCATGCACTGAAATGAAACATTTGCATACAATCTCAGTTTGACATATAGATCCTGAAACCAGTTTGAGTTATGATTTTAGTCAAAGCACAGATGCGCATATGAAAGCTGATTCAAATCTGGTCATGACCTATAGAAGGTGAAGAGTTGACACATTGTAAAGTGTCTGATGTGTGACCAATTACTGGTCATTTTTTTGTGTTTCTTCAGCAGATATGCAACATGGTGGTAGTTATGGAGGTGATCTCTTTCCTGGAGAAATATCCCATCACCAAAGAGGCACTGGAGGTAGGTTGTGTCAACGCTACTACGTCTATCCAACATTGAAATCAATAAGACGCTGATTTTCTGAGATGCAGTGTTTGAGACTCTTCTCGTGTCATTAAAGGAAACCCGTCTTGGTAAGCTCATCAATGACGTCCGGAAACAAACCAAGAATGAGGACCTGGCGAAGCGGGCCAAGAAGCTGCTGCGGAACTGGCAGAAGCTTATCGAGCCCAGGAAGGGTGAGGTGTTGTCCAAGAACCACAGTGGTGCATCGTGGTCTTCCAATGGTGGCGCTCATCCCTGTGTCTCCTCTCCAGCTGCCACCACGCCTTCAGGTAAAACCGTCCCTGAGCTGAAGAACAGAAATGACTTCAACAACTGTCGCTCACTGAAGCTGGAGAAACCAAACAGGAAGCGAAAGGGGGGCCAGAAGGAAGGCCAGGTCGTACCGGCCAGGTTATCCAAAAAGACTCTTAATGATCAAATGCAGAACTCCAAACAGCTGTCAGCCAACTGCCTGGGCAGCTGTTCAGATTTTTTTACTGATACTCATGTATGTACTTCAGATAAGGAGATATCTGAGCCTGTGGACAATGGCCGCCTTAACAAAATCCCTGTGAATGCTGTAAAACCTCATCCAAGTGCCCTGGGATTCAACAAGCCTCCGAGCACATCTTTGTTGCTGAAAGCGTCTGTCCTGCAGCAGCAGCAGGCTGCCTCCGGGGGGCAGTATCGACCGAGGAGTCCTCGGTGTTCCTTGCACAGTCCTAAAACTCCAAAGCAGGAAGCTGGCGTTAAACTACAGACTCCAGCACAAGCACAACACCTGTCCAGTCCCGCTGTAAGACCCGGGTCTGTGGATGCTCCTGGCCCGGGGTCTTCCTCTCAGCTTGTAAACATTCAGGGTTTGCACACAGACGATCTGCGCTCGGCGGATGTGGATTCTCAAAGTGGACATCATTGCAACTTTACACCCTCATCCTGCAGTGAAGATGATGGCACTGTCAGTAACACAGGGAAAAGGAAAAAGAAATACAAGCCTAAGGACTACGCAGTGAATTTAGAGGACGAAACGGTAGAAGGCAGTGTTAAAAAAGTCAGGTTAAAAGACAGACGGCTGACATTTGACCCGGTTACAGGCCAGATCAAGTCCTCCTTCCACAGGGAGTCTTATCCGGACGGGGACGTCAAACTCGAAGGTCTGTGGTCAGGTCATCCGAAGCCGAACCTCAACCCACTGGCCACTCCCAGTCCATTCCAGCAGACAGACTGGAAGGAGCTGTCGAGGAGCGAAATCATCCAGTCGTACCTGAGCCAGCAAAGCAGTGTTCTGACGTCATCCGGTGCCCACACCCCTGGGGCGCATTTTTTCATGACAGAATTCTTGAAAAAAGAGGAACATCGAGGTAAAGATGACAAAAAGACGTTGGTTTTGGCTCCAGACCCCCCCGTCAGAGACATACTAGGGGTCAGCAGGGAGGTCACCACTGAAGACCTGGACAGGTTACACAAACAGCACTGGCCTGGTGTCAACGGCTGCTTCGACACAAAGGGCCACTGGTACGACTGGACAGACTGCATTTCCTTAGACCCTCACGGAGACGAGAGCAGGTTGAATATACTGCCCTACGTCAGCCTGGATTGACACTAATGGTGGATTTCTAAATTTTTACAGAAACATCCTCATCTCTGGGAGTTGACGTGAAAGCTGCTGTTGTGAACGTGACATCAATGTGCTGCCTGCCAGGGCGCGTGTGAATAACCAATCAGTGTTTTGTTTTGTTTTTTCTTTTATCAGATTTCAAGTTTTTGTGAGGTCGGCGTCAAGGGGAAACGGCTATGCATATACTCAGACAATTTGTCTATGTTCAGGACATGAGCATATGGTGTTTTTTATAGATGTACTCAAGACCTGAAGAGACATAACATCATACTGCACAGCCCAACTTCTAAATATTCCCTCCTGAGTGCAGGCCTTGTGGAAGTAAATGTACCATTTTATTTGATTTAGCTCCAAGCGTTTCTCGAAATAATTTAAACTTTGGCTCAATCAGTGACATCACCTCATAGTAGATGATGTAGGTGTAGGCAAGCATTGTCAATCAGAGGAGAGACCCAGCATCAAATGTCAGGAATCTTTTGTCAGGATCCCCTTTCACTGTAGCTTAAAGCACAGAGTCTTCCTGGGGTCCACATCTACATGCATATGCCGAAGAACACACTTAGACGCTACATAGCCTCATTAGATATTATAAATAGCACATTTTAAATCATACTAGATCCAAAAACAAACAGTACATGAGAGCAAGACCTCATGCTTGTTGCAGTTTCTAAGTTTTACCGATGCAGAATTTGGTCAAATGTCTGCGTAGAAATGCTGTTTGCACACAGTGACTTTTATGACAAAGAGTCATTGAAACATCATTTGAATTTGTGTTTCATGCCTTTTCGAGGTTTCAATGTCTCTAAATAAATTCTCATGATACTGATATGATGGTGCAGTTTGAGGTGGAGGCTCATTGAGCTGGAACATGTGGTTAATGCCCCGTCCACACTAATGCAGCTGTTGAGTAAAACTGATCCTACTCTATACCCATGTGTAAATGGCGGTTAAGGTCACAGAGATTTTTAAAGCACTTTCCAATGTGTATATGTTCTAAACTCCACTTTGTGCATACGTGGGAAATGTAGAGGTTATTATGCATAGCGTCACAGCCCATCTTCCTCTTGTCTGTTATGGCAATGTGTGATGAAGTTGCACCTGAAACGTCAAACCCAGATGTATAGCTCGATATATGACCTGCAGTAGATGAAGGTCAGCGCTGATGCCTTTTTGGAGATGAACCAGAACCAATGTTACGGATGAATCTACATCGAAATAATGTTCTTCCACAACCAACACGTAATGTCACACAAGTTTACAACTCAACTACACCTTCATGACATATTAAAGCCTACGGATCTGATACGTCCGCAATTATCCATAGTGTCCACCGATTGGACAACAACCAGTTTGGTTAGTCTGAGATGTTAGACGTGTTTGGAGATGTTTGGAAACAATGTTGGTGTTGACGGGGCACAAAACTGACTGTTGTATGATATTTATTTACATTTCAATGTTAATTTTCAGATTTGATACATGTTTTAGACTACAGTCGTTCCTTTTCTTATTCCATTTCTGTATTGACAATTGGTTTTGTGATGCAGCTGCAACATTCCGAACGTTCCCTGCTGAAACATCAGGAAAACTCTGAAATGCACATTATTAAAACTTGATCTGTTTTGTATTTCAATTTTCCTTTTAACTGTGCATTTAGTTGTAAAATATTCATGAAGAGACATACCTTTGTACTGTTGGGAAGAACACAAATGAACCTGGGGTGGATTTTTGTGGATAAAGAACTTGCTGTCATTCCTTTAGATATTGTTTGCCTTATGGAAACCTGTGTTTTCCCTCAAGACAGAGCCTTAGTGAATGTACAGAATTTAGCCTTTTGTGTTCAGCTGAATGCAGAAGAAAACATTTGTTACTTAGTCCTTTTAAGTGGACATGTTGATATGTGTTAATAAAAAACTGCAGAACTTGTGATTGTGTGTCCTCTTTCAGCAGGTATGAATCGTTAAACTTTTTTTTTTTACACTGCTGGTTTATTTGCTGTATTTACATAAGCGATTTGTCACTTTTTGACACAACTTGACTGATGATGGTTAATGCTAATACAGATGATAATACAATCATTTTTATTCATATAGTACTTTTCAGGACAGTTAAAGTATTTTGACAGGAAATCAATTACAAACTTGTAACTGTTTTCAGTCAACCAAATACTAATGAACAAGGCTTCCAGGCAAATATACAATTTTTCATGTGTGATTTGTGCTTATGATGGAATGTTTATAAAACTCATTAAACATGTTACATCTACTGTACAGTGTTTAGTAAAAAAATATACAAACATAGCCCATAATTAACCTTAACATCTTTCCTACAAACAAAAAGGTGATGTCTTGACCAGTACGGCACCTTTAGATCAGAGACTACACGGTTTACCATCTAAGTCAGTCTAGTTCACTATCTATTAAATCTGTGTTGAATAAATTATAGAATTTCAATGGGATTTTTTGTGTATGATTTTTACTTGTTATTGGGGTATTTTCTACACTTTTTGACCACTACCACACATTTATATAGATATTAGACTTATGTCGACAATTTGCTATGTTTGAGTTTTGGTAAACTATAAGGCATTTCAATAGGGTTTTTTTAGGGTTACTGTATGACTTAGACTTCCTTTAGATGTCATTACACAGACACATACAATGAATCTGGCAATGAAATATCATAGATTGACAACTGATAAATAAATATGGAAAATACAAAAGTGCACAATTACTAAAGTAAATCCAAAGCCATGAGTGGTTGGAGTGCAAGGGTGAAGGTGACAACACACAATCAATATAAATAAGAAATAATAAGATGGACAGGTCAATATTGCACAACAATGTAAACAGTACTGAAAACAGCGTACATATTACACATCAATGTAAACATCACTGTATAAACAGTGAAAATACTACACATCAATGTAAACAGTACTATAAACAATGCAAACACAGTGTAGGATTTGATTTCACAGCCGAGTATTTTCAGTAAAGTATTTGTGTTCAGCCTTAAAACGAACAGTGTTCAGGTATGGGCCGGAGGCTGAGTGGGATGTTGCCTGTACTTTGAAGTGTGTAACCGGAAGTGCAACGGTCCTTCAGTCGGCTGCCGTCCCTCCCCCTCCCCCTCCCACCCGGCGCATACAGACACACCACACCGGTGACTCGTCACTCCGCGCTGGAAGATGGCTGCGGTGGAGCGGACCCCGGTCAGGGAAGGGATCCGGATAGTTGTGTTGTGCGTGTTTTGGTACACCGTAAGCTCCGGGGGTAACGTCGTCAACAAAATCATCCTGAATGGCTTCCCGTACCCGGTCACGGTGTCTCTCTTCCACATCATCTCCATCGTCGTCTTCCTGCCGCCGCTGCTGCGGGCATGGGGAGTCCCCAAAACAGAACTGCCGAGCAGGTACTACCGCTGGTACATCCTGCCTTTAGCCTTCGGAAAATACTTTGCGTCTGTGTCGGCGCACTTCAGCATATGGAAAGTTCCGGTTTCCTACGCACACACCGGTAAGTCCCTCTCATTTGTGTTATTTTGGTGATAATGCGAGGCCACCTGGGACGCGTCAGCCTGGGCAACTTGATGATGTGTCCCCGTCAGCTGATGTTAGCTTTAGCCGGCTAACGCTTGGACATGTCGACATTTAACCAGCCTGTGGCCCCCGGGTCAGTCCACAGACACCACGGCCGTAAAAAGGCAGGCTTTCATGTGGACAATTATCTTACCTGGGTAGACCGAGAGCAAATCAAACGGCTTAAGTAGCTCCTTTTGAAATCACTAAGTGACGTTAGCGGTGTTAGCTAGCTAGCAACTTAATGAAGCTGTGGAGGTGTGCGTTAGGGGGGAGAGACCACGAAGACCCGGCGCAGAATGACCCGTGTGTCTCTGTACACCCATGTGAGATGGAAACACAATTAAGTCAGCCCACATGTCAATAATTTGAGCAAAATTGAACCTCGTGTGAAGGTATTAGTGGGTTATCTGAGTTAAATTCAATCACAACAAATGGTCGCGCATTCATTTGTGACAGAACAGATGAAACACAGCCACTCTCACCAGGTCTGTTCCATTAGTAGACTTCAATGGAGAAATAGTATTTAAACGGCTAAAAAAATATCTAGTCTCACATGCTTTCCTCTTAAGAAAATTGTATTTTTGGATCCAAAATGTACTCCGTAACCACAAACTTGCCGGTTTCTTAATTTAGTAAGTGCTAAGGTTTGGCACTGATTAAATCTTCTTGACTAGTAACTTAGGTTAGTAACCAAGTCTGGGTTGTCTGCTGCTGAATTCAATAACAGTGACTAGTTATACCTGAGCTTATTGTTACATCAAATCAAACAGAGGCAGTCATGCTCAGAAGGTCTGAAAAAGATGTTGCATAGACCAAAAAAGTGAGGAACATTTGGTTATTGTGGAGATGGACAGAGATAGATGGATAAGACAGACTTATTGCAAGTAAATGCTGTACTTGCACTTTGTTATGTTACATTAAGTAAACAGAAGTGATGAAAGCAGATGAAACGCCAACAAAATGCAAATTATAGAATAGTCTAAAACAACAGTGCATAATCCAGACCAATTTATTGGGGAGCAAAGCCAAAACCAGTAAAAAATATATATTTTTGGTAATATTGTGTCAGTCATTTCCTCAAACAGCGGTTCAGGTTGTTTTAAATCTGCTCTCAGTATTCTCATAACAATAGGAGATGGAAACAATCCCATTTTGTTTTGCAAAATGTACTAAAAAAAGTTTTGCATTTAAAAAGCATTTGTACAGAAACCCACCTTCTCGCAGTACATTTTTTAGGACCTTTACTTTTATATACATATATTACTACCACAATGGCAAGAAAAATCTGTAGGTAAACTTCTCACACACTCCATAAAAACCATTTTAAAAGTTAAGTTTTTCTTTCTTTTAACAAAAATGGAGATGTGTTAAAAGTTATTTGCAAAATCATAATAAAAAGTATTTAAATGAAATGGTGCCATTACAACAGGAGAACCATACTTGCTACGAATGCATCACTCCATAAACTTTGCTTTTTGGGTTGTGTTGAGCATAAGGAACCTCTACAAAAAGCTGTCATGTTGATATTGGGATACAGGTTTTTTTCTTAGTTTTTTTTTCCCTGAAGCAAAACCTTGAGTAATTGTACAAATTCAAAACGTTGTCCACTGCCCATGTTGAGTGGTTGGGACATATGTTTTTTTTTTTTTTTTATTTCTAATTACTGTAGGGTACTGAGGCTATGTCATTGTTAATGACACACCTTATGTTGTGTCATGTGAAAACCTGACAGAGGAGTGGTTTTATCTCTGACGTGAGCAGCGGTGGCTCTGACGTGATCCTATCATTAATCCCAGGGCTTCTATTAATCCCTCATATCTTACTATCTGCCGTTGTTTCCATTGCCACATATCTGTTGAATAAAATGAATACAGAGCCTTTAAAACTGCCTCTCTTTCTTACCGACTTCTGTCCACAGTCAAAGCCACGATGCCAATATGGGTTGTGCTGCTATCAAGAATCATCATGAGGGAAAAGCAAACCACAAAGGTGAGTAGTTTCCACAAAGCAAACATGACACAAGGCGTTCACTGTTTCCACCAGTTCCTCAGTGTCGGAGCCTCAGCGATGGTGACGTATCTCCACCTCCCACCTCTCGGATTACGTTCATCTACAGAGACTTTTGTTCCTCAAGGTGATAACGTTCACTGTGGGAAGTTTGAGTTTTCAGTAAGGAATGGGGCATTGATATGCAGCAGCAGAAAATGTCCAACTTATGTCTTCGATTGGCCTGTCGTGGTTGATTTATACACCTGGTGTTACCATGGCAACGACGGATGGGTTTCATACAGTTTAATAGTAAAACCTCAGGATTGTTAGAGCATCAGCACCGTTTAAACAAGGAGTGTCCTGACTTTTACACACGGCACACAGGACACGCCTGCAAATTATATTGTCAGTGTTTGCGAGAATAATGTAAAGTTGTTAGTGTCAGGGTTTACGAGAATACAGTTAAGCAACAATTAAACATTTTGTTAATGGAGAAATTAGTGTGCTATTGGATTTTAATCAGCAAAAAAGTGATGCAAGTCATTGCATTGTTTTTGTCTCATTCTGCTGAAAACAGTGGTGCTGTAAGTTGCATCTAAAACCGTAACTTTCGGCAAAAGCTTTAACAATACTTTATCTGGAAGAAACAAAAAGGAACGACTGTTGTATCATTTTACAAATGGGTCCACCAATCATACTAGAATATTCTGGCAAGCTTCACAATTTCATGCAACAGGAAGAAACCAACAGAACAACTATATTTCAATTTAAAAGTCCCTAACTTTCTGGACTTTTTTCTGCAAAAATCTGTGACTTTGCTGATCAGTTAAAGGTCAGCAGCTCACTCTAGCAGCTCCACTTTGTTTAATTAATATCTGTTCTTGTAATTGCATGTCTACATGGTCCGCTAACCACAGTGGTTTGAAGCAGTGGTGTGGAATGTTTGTTGTTTTCATAGTAGCATAATGCAATTCAAATACACAGTGAGAAGCAGGCAGTCTGCTATCAGTGAGAAGGGCCAATACTAGATGGGTTGTAAATACATTGAAGAAATATGTATGAGTAATATGAAAATAGGCTTTGGTTTCATTTCATCATGGCATTTTATCGTT
>JAPTHA010000019.1:7696232-7718521 GCA_029814585.1 Gymnapogon annona | reverse complement strand
CAGATGACAATTCTATGACATTTCGTTACCAGATTCATTGTGTGTGTCTGTGTAATGACAATAAAGGAAGTCTAAGTAGCTAAACTAATCCTTTTACATCCTGTATTATACGCAACTTTATGACAATATCGTTTTCATTCATCTTACAAAGCCGCTTTATCTTTAATAGTACAAAACAATCATAATTGCATAATATTTTACAGCGACACGGTCACTATACATAACAATGCACAAAGAAAAATCACTGATTTAAAGACAAAAAAAAAGTGATTTTTGGTTTGCCTTTCAATCATGAACTCTGGGCCCCATAACTCGTCTGAGGGAAGTCTTTGGGAGCTGTTAGCTGACTCCGGAGTTCAGATGTGAGCTTTACGAGCAGAGAGCTTCTCCTTCACTGGTGGTGTGGGACTACTTACAGTTCTTTTTTTTTTTTTTTTCATGTTCTGTAAAACTACAAAACTTGGCTGATACTCTTTTAATCTCTCTGACATACTGCACACATAGAGACACGCTCGTATTCATGCACACATGTTGACTTTTCTTTAACAATTGACAAAAGCAGAAGCATAAAATGTGCCTCTTCCTGCGTTCAGAGCCTCAGAGACCTGGCATCAAACAACCCTCATATGGAGATTCAACACACGTACACCTTCATACACAACCGCCAGAAACAGGGAGTTGTTGTAGCATTATCTCACACATGCAGTCAAAAAAAAATAAAAAGTGTTAAAGGTTTTTAACCACACATATAGAGAAGGTCTGCTTTGGGTCCGTCAGTGTACACACACATATACACACACACACAGAACTTCACGAGTGCACTGCCTTCACACAAAGACCTACAATATACTCTGTGTATTATATGAGGGCTGCTGAATTTTCTCAGTAGAAAAAAAGAAAAAAAAACATAGTAATGTCAAAGCACCAAATCCAAGTGTTACTTTTCTGGTTACTATTGTCCATTCATTCACTTCGTTTCATCCAAAAGTTCTTCAGGGATCTGCCTTTAGGTACAAAGTCAACAGCAACAGATTTTTCCGATTTTGTCAACTGGATTTCACTGGATCATATATCACATTGAGACCAGATGTAACAGATGCATTTAAGACATTTACATGCATCTACTTTTGGAGCCCCATTTTTTTTTTTTTCTGAGTTTGTTTTATACAATGTCTGTGTTTTGGAAATGTTTAACTGAAATACACGTGGGGAAAATGCACAAATCTTACATTAGTTGCTCAGGTCACCCACAGGTGCTTGAACGTTAGAGATTTACACCTTATGTACACCTCATACGCACTTTAACTAGACTTGGACTTGGCGGACAACACAATACATTGTTCTTATTGTGACTTCTTTGTATTTTATTGTGTACTTTTATTTTTCCAAGAACCCTGCATGCTCCTGTGATCCTATCTTTTTGCTGCTGCTATCTATCTATTAAAAGCATTACAAAGTTGCAATATGTGCATTACTGATATTACACATGAAGATACTTCCAAACTTTGGGCTAAAACTCCCAAAGGTCTCTTAAATAAATAAGGAACTAAATGTGTAATATAAGTTCTTTACACACCTCAAGATGGCATGTGAAGAATCAGCGTCTGTTAAAAAAAAATGACATTTACTTCTGTGCTTTCCCATATGACCTACATAGAGGCGTGTCCACTGTTGGAGTAGCCAAGATGCACAACGATGCCAGGTGTGAACATCCAAATAAAAGTTACTGGGTCAGGTGAAAAAAGTAAAAAGAAAAACAGTATCAGAGAGCAAAAAAAAAAAATGTTACCAAGCTTCATCTTGTTCATAAACATGCCAGATTATCAGAAAGTTGGTCACCAGCTAAAAAAACCCTCTGTCATTTTTTTGGGTTCTCAAGTGTAGTTTGAGTAATCAGTGTTTGAACAGGAAAACAGTCACCAGCATTCACTGGTTCTGTGACTACATATACAGGTAGTAATGTGAATATTTTACTACGGCATCATAGTATAACCAGGCAAAGAAAATGACAACCACAGTCCTAAAAGTGTATGTAGTGCACGAGAGAGTTGCAGTGAATGCAGATATACTGGTCAGCTCATGTTCCATAGTTCAGACACACCCCAGTATTTACAGGTCATCTTAAATCCAAAAGAATTATAGACTTACTGTTTACACCTGCTAGTGTTTATAGCTGGTTCAAAATGTAGAAGCCATTGGAGATGCAGCAATATTGAGAATCATTATGGGAGCACAAGTCCATTCTACCTGATTTGATTCTTAATGGGCTAGTGCAAACTGACACAGAACTAACAAAAAATTCAGCATCGCTGAATAACACAGTTAGTTTAGATTGTTCATGTGGTGATACTATACAAACAGCGTAACTGTCGCATTTTACAAGAAAATGCATAGAGGCTATTTTTTTTAATGTAGAGCTGTTTCCATTAGCCAACTATGGCTTTACCTGTTGAATATACATAGTTGATGATGATTTATTTTGTCTTTTTCCCTTCCGGGGTCGCCACAGCGAATTATTCACATATTTGATTTGGCTGGAGTTTTTACGTCGGATACCCTTCCTGACACAGCCCACTGGATGCTTCTCCTGGGATTCGAACCCGGGTCCTCCATGCACCAGCCCTGTGCCTCACCAAATGAGCTATCCAGCCGGATAGCTCAGTTAAAGATGTTAATTTTAAATTCTTCATTGTTTGAAAGCAGAAATGGTATACACGAACCCTTTAGCGTTTTATGTATTTAAAGAAAACAGAATCGGCAGAGGTTGCACTGTCTCTGCTCTTACATATTTGCCATGCATCACCATCTGGAGCTAAAAGATTTCACTCATAGTAGGGTTTCTTAAACTCTGAAGGAGAGTTGAAGTCTGGCATCCTCTTGTTATGTTTGAGTTCCAGTCGATGGTTCGGTGTCAGGTCTGCGTCCACACAAACGGCACGTTGATGTGTTACTATTTGGACTTTCAGCAGGTTAAACTCTACAGACTGTACAAACTTGACCCACATCTCACATCTGTAATGTAATTCCACCAAAACATATTCAAGTCATCCCCAGTTCCTCTGTCAGAATTGAGGAGGCTTTTAAAGGCCAGAGGGCAGCTTTCCAAATCAGCCACCTGAAGTGGGACAGGAATCTAGGCATCTGTCAAAATAAGTGAGGTTTAATATTCGGGCCTAGAGAAAGTATCCAGCCGCTTCCTTGGAGTGTTTTCTCCTCAAACATACATATGCGTTTAATGGACTCAGCTTCCAAGAGTGGAGACAAAGGATTATGGACCCAGCGATTAACGCAGAACACTTACCACTTCCTCATGCTGTGTTCCAGGAAGTAGGAAAGGCCAGAAATGTAAATTATGATTAAGAAAATATTAAGGTTGCTCCAATCCAATATTAGGTTTAAGTATCAGCCCTGATATCAACAGTTTAGTTGGATCTGTGCAAACAACTGATCCATGAGATTAGTTCCTCTGCTTAAATTTTTGCAACACAGGTTATGTCATGAATGCCCAGAGTTGAACTAAGGAATTTGTGATTTGGAGGTTTTTCAGTTTTGCCAGAAAAACTAGCATGTGGAAATAGGAATGTAGCCAGGGCGGATGGTTAGCGCTGCCAGATACCGCAGGACAAATGTAATTTAAGAACCTGCAGAAACTCCACGCACAGAAGCACCAAGAAGTCCAGAATGCCAATAGGAGGTCATTACTACTCAGTCTTAAAGGTTTAGCCCAGGAGGGTTCATCAACAGAACCAACAGGTTCTACATTCATACATCACAAAGGAGGAGACTAACCAGACTTACTGGCTCAAATATTTTTGCATCATTAAATGTTCCTCCTGTGGTTCTACAGGTTCACGTATTTTTAAACTGAATGACACATGTGATTATTTAGTGTTATATGTCATTTGTGATCATTACATTTTTTGTTTGTTTTATCTGATGATTCATTATTATATTATTATACGTGAATTGTCACATTTTTAATTATTTATTGCCGGAGTATGTAATATATATGCTATCACTGTTAATGGACAATATGAAATTTTATATAATGTGCATCTATATATAATAGAAAAAGATTACTTTAAAAGACATTGCGTCATCTTATTCCACCTTCACCTCATGTGTACCCAGGGTTGAAATCAATACAGAGATTTATTTCTCATTTTGGTCTCAGTATATTCAACAATAAAGTAAAGACCTCTGACCCCATGACAATGCACCACAAACATTTGCAAACAAATGACGTGTTGACACCTGGTGTGAACCCTCAGTAAACGCGTGCCTCATGCGTCTGCTTGTCATCTCGGTTGTAGGTCTACGTTTCTCTCATCCCCATCATCGGCGGGGTGCTGTTGGCCACTGCAACCGAGCTGTCCTTTGATGTTTCGGGCCTCATCAGCGCCCTAGCTGCCACACTCTGCTTCTCATTGCAAAACATCTTCTCCAAAAAGGTAAATCATCTCCATAGTGTTAGGGTATGGGACCACAGTCTCTGTGTTAAATACTGATCTGTGTATCTGTGGGAAACTGTTGTTCAGGGAAGGAAGTTGTCGAGACACAACACAAAATGCCTTATCACATGCCTACACCTGATCACTAAACCTCACCTACTCCACAGCACTGTGTTGAGTGTCAGAACCTGGGACAAATAAGAATGGGTCAATACTTTACTACAGGGGTGTCAAACTCATTTTAGTTCAGGGGCCAAATTCAGGCCATCTAGTCTGCAGTGGGCCAGGCCAATCATATAATAACACTATCAATACCGTCAACACCAAACTGTCTTTATATGATGAAGTTTACCACTACAAACTGTCCTTTAAAACAATGAATAACATTAACAACCTCAAAACTATGAAGAAAAATTAGTATAAATTTAACAGTATTATAACTCAGTTTATAATTTATACATGTACATTGCAACGTAGTGATCACAGTGGATCTACAAATACACAAAAATGTAGTAACAGGTGTAATATTGAAAAAATTACATTCACTTCTCTATACTTTTCAGGTTGTTTATATTTGTTCAGTTGTTTTTTTGGGGGGGCAAATTATACCTTGTTCAAATGTAAATGCAGGAAAAGTACATGAAAATATTTACATTTCCAGAGAGGAAAAATTGTAGCAGTGAGTAAGTTATTGTGATGATGTTTTTTCCCCATTTGTACGTGCAACTTGAACTATAATTTTGGCAAATATCGTAGACATAATTTTTTGTAATTCACAAGTTCGTCCCGCGGGCCATTTTGTAAACCTTTGGCCCCAGGCCCCATGTTTGACACCCCTGCTTTACTACATATATAATCCTTCTTCTGGAGTGATCAGATTATTCTAGGTTTCGTGTAAACAGTGCAATCTGATCTGGTTTATCAGATAGCAGCACTGATCTGATTCGAATAAATCAGATTGATACACCCGGATGTCTCAATACTGCGATGTCTGCCTACATCTCTATAAGGTATTTATTCTTTTACATCATGGACTAAAATGTCTGAACCAGGGTTTTTGATCATTGTATTTCTTAAGTGTCTGTAATCACATCAGGTCTGATTATTCAATTCTCTGATTACTCCTGGTTACTCGGTTTTTGTGATCATGTAAACGGGATCAGTGCTGCAGACACATTGGAGAAATGAATCTGAGAAATCTTAATAATCCCCTCACAATAAAACGAAGAGAGATGAAAGGGTTTTCATACTGGTGTGTGATTAAATCCTTAATGTTTGACAGCTGAAATTCGACCAGACGAGCAAAAGATGAGCATAAAAATTTGTTAAAGAGTCAGAAATTCATCAAATTTCATCAAACCTTCAGATTCCCAGAATGTGTATGTATTTTGTGTATCGTAATGCATCTTTGCGTAGTGCATTTTTTTTCTGCATGTGAGCAGATTTTTCAGTATAGTTTAGGTAGGTTTTTGTGCATTTGACTAGGGCTGGGCAAAAAATCTATTCGAATGGTGAATCGAGTTTTTAAGTCACTTCGATTCGTATTTTGAGAAAACAGAAACAGCCACCGAAAAAGAGCCGCTCGTTCCTACAACCTCAGTAATTTGGAATTGGTTTGGATTTACGGCATCTGATGAGGAGCAGACAACACCTCGCTGTAAAATACTGTATGTCTCAAGGCTGTTGTTGTCGCCGGTAGCAGTACGACACACATGTTCCAACATTTAAAGCGGAAACACATGCCTGAATGGGAAAACTTCTTTGCAACCAAAACCACTCTAGCACTACTAGTGATACTTCATCTGCGAAAGCGAAGCAAACAACTCTTCAACAAAGTTTTTCAAGCGTTGTACCATATGAGAAGAGTGGAGCAAGGCGGAAAGCGATTACTGAGTGAGCGATAACTGATCTCCGAAGAATTTGCATGTTAGAGTTGCATTATGGAAGTCAGTGATGGTTTGGTCCATAAATATCAAGTTCCAAATTTGAGTGATCCTGCTAAGTTGTCAAATTCAGGTATAGCTCCTTTAAGCAAATTATTTTTTCCTAATCATTATTATATTGTATTATAGTTAATAGTGTGAAGTACAAAACTTACGTTATCTATTAACATTTAAAATTATGATATGAAAACAAACCTATTTTAATTTGCTCAGAAATGTAGTGAAGTATGTACTTGGCAAAAAATGTTTAGAATTTACTATGGTTAAAGCCAGTGTTTACATGTTCTATTATATTTACAAATTGCACTTGTCACTTTGTTCGGTTTGAAGTTGGCATGTTTTGTTTTAGCACTTTAACCAAAATACAATAAAGTTATACTTATTTTACATATAAACCATTTTTGTCTGCAGTTATATTTTTGTAAATCAGGGGGAAAAAATCAAATCGTGAATCGAGTTTTTTTTCTGAAAAATCAGATTTTTTGGGGGACAAAATCGCCCAGCCCTACATTTGACTGCATTTTATTGACATATTTTTGTGCAACATATTTCGTATTTAGTTCCTTTTTGATTAATTGGATTAGTTCCTTTTTTGAATTCGATAGTGCTGCGCACAATTTTATATTTCCCACCACTATTACTGTTAGACATTATTCCAAAGGCAAAAATAAATCAAACAACGTGCACACACAAGTCACTGTTTGGATTGTACAGAGACCATGCGGTCGCTCGGGTATCGGAGTTCGAACTCGGCCAACAACATCAGAAATTCACTGTCTTCAAACCCATAGATTTCATTTAATCTTTTTTTTGTTTGTCTGAGCCTTGGTTGAATTGTCTCACTGACGTCACGCTTGACTTTTTTTTTTTTTTTTTTACACTGGAAGGTGTTGCGTGACACCCGCATTCACCATCTGAGGCTGCTCAACATTCTGGGCTTCAACGCCGTCATCTTCATGCTGCCCACCTGGGTTCTGGTCGACCTATCTGTGTTTCTCGTGAACGGGGACTTGGTGAGTAGCATCCAACGTCCTGCTGATGAGCAGCTGAAGGTGAACTTTACCTTCTAACAGTAAACCATTGCCTCTTTTAGTCAGACTTGTCAGAATCAACCGGAACCTTCATCCTCCTGCTCATCAGCGGTTTTTGTAACTTCGCCCAGAACGTCATCGCCTTTAGCATCCTCAACCTCGTCAGCCCTCTCAGCTACGCCGTCGCCAACGCCACCAAGAGGATCATGGTCATTAGCATCTCACTGCTGATGCTGCGCAACCCCGTGACCCTCACCAATGTCCTGGGTATGATGACCGCCATCGTTGGGGTCTTCCTCTACAATAAGGTGAGTTGTGAGTTGGAGGTCGAACGTCTCTAAAAGACTGATGGGATGAAATTAAGAATTCTGGAACTTCCTACAACTGCATCCAATGTCAGTGTTTAGAACAACGACTGCTTCCAATGTCAGTGTTTAGAACATTGTGGCTAAAAAGTCAAAAGGAACAAAAAAACTAGTCAAAATTCAAGGATTACATACATTAACCGACTCACTTAATGTGATGGAGGACATTTATCACTCAGTGACAGTTGACTGGATGTTGAGTTTTCATCCGAGGACAATAACATGAATAAATGAATGCTTTGTGATGGTTAAAAGAAGCAAGTTTGCAAATATTATTATGTACTGATTGTGCCCAGCAGACGCTGACACACATCTGAGTCTGTGCAGCTGTTGAACCAGTTTTCAGAAACATCAGTTCCACTCACGGCTGTTTGTCATGACTTAACGCAAACAACGGGGCTGAATTATATTTGGATTATTCCTTTGCATAAACTCATTTTCTTGTGAGACATTTCAGCACCAGAGAATCCACTTCCACTCTCAGCCAATAATTTAGAACCAATTTTTCCTTTGAATCCCAAAGGCATAGTGTGTGTGTGCAATGTAATGGGTCCAGATTATGTAAGAAATGTAAAGATAAAAAATACATGTATTATTATGTTATATAAATTGGTGCCTACGGGACCCGGGTTCGATTCCCAGCATGAGCGTCCAGTGGGTTGTGTCAGGAAGGGCATCTACCGCCTCCAAAAAGACACCAGATTGAACCGTCAATGCCCGAGACACACAAAAAAAGCGTTTTCGCGGAAAAGTGATTGCAGGAACTGCGGTCAAGCCAGCTGCGATTCGTCAAGTCAGCCGCTGGTGAATTACATCCGATTACAGTAGATGAGACAAACACAGTGAGATGATTAAATCAGCTTTAAATCTACTTCGTACTTGGTACAAGATCAGATTTTGTCGTGTGATCGAGACGATCCAGTTTTCGGTTCTTCTCAAACCGAACATTACTTACAAGCTACGCTGCATTTTACGGTACACGTACAGCGAACCATAAACACAATGTAAAGATATTTACTGTTTTCATTTCAAAATAAAAGCACTTCCCGAAATAATTTAAAAGCCGTTTTCTCTTAATTTTTCCAATAAATACTTCAGGAATGCGGTCATTTTTGGAGGAATACTTCATATACTATCAGCATACACACTGTGAACTACTTTTAACTTTTTTTAAATGAATTTTACTCCAAATTATCTGTGATGAGGAGGAGGATTTCCAACTTTTAGAATAAGTTTTATGTTCAAGCAAACTAAGCTCAGGGAGAAGCCATTTTATTTCAGAGTTTACAGAAAAGACATTCATTGCTTAAAATGATGACAGTTAAAATTATTATGCATTTTTTGTTTTGTTATTTGTTAATTCATCTTATTAATCATTTTTGTTATCAGTTATTCGACCACATATCCCTTTTTTATCCATCCGGTGGAGCAGGTTGCAACTCGTGTGCTCGGTGAGCACCAAGCAACATTTCCAGGTGCTCCCCTGAGTGCTAGATCAAAAAAGTTGTGTGCAGGAGTGTATATATATTATACATATATGCTTTTATATATTGTGTTTTTTTATCCCAGCTGGATAGCTCAGTTGGTAAGGCACTGGGCTGGTGTATAGGGGATACCGGGTTCCATCCCCGGTAAGAGTGCACAGTGAGTGTTGTCAGGAAGGGCATCCGGCGTAAAAACTCCTGGCAAATCAAATAAGAGAATTGGATTCGCTGTGTCGACCCTGGAAGGGAAAAAGGCCAAAAGAAATCATCTTATATTGTGTTTATTTATATATGTCTATGGTTCATCATATCTATGAACAAGTCTATAAAAATAATGCATTTGTTTGAATAAATATTGTTATTGCAAGATAAGAGGATTTTGTACAAACTTCTTACAAGTGATTCACAAATTCTCTGCCAACAGGCCAAGTATGATGCCAACAAGGAGAAGAAGCTACTGCCGACCACGAAATCGGACCTGATGTCCTTCGATAACCCGGCGCTGGACAAGATCCAGGCCAATGGGTCAGTGCCTTTCTCCCACGACTCAGAGCAGCAGCACAGCTGGAACAACGTGCTGAGCGACCACTTCCAGTACAGCCGTCAAACCTACACGACGAGCTACAGCGGGAACCCCCAATATGTGGTCTGAGCCGGGAGCGCGGCTCTGTGCGCTCGCGCCAGGTCTCCGTCATAGACATTAGCGTGCGTAGCCGCCGGCCCCTCCTGCGGGTTGTCGTGGCAACGCTGCAACATGAGACTGAAGGCAAGTGCTGTTTGTTAGCGAAAACGTCAGGATTTGAGACCTGACGCATCCAACGTCTCCCTGTCTCAGCTCCACCTTCACATCAGTTTATTTATTATGTCGGTACCAGCTGTACCACGGAAAACAAAGCTCATATCAAATCTTCTCAGACATCTTGGTGATGGATTAAGCCATGATATCAGTCACAGAAGAATGTGACGCCATAGGATGGAAATGAAAAAATAGGTGCAATGAACTGGTGTGAGTTTTGTTTTCACTATCAGCTCTCTGTTTGGGATTCTCTTGGTTTTTGTTTTTTTTTTCCCCTTTGATTTCAGTCGTTCTTATTTACTGAGAACAATAACAGACACCTGTCAGTCCTGCACGTACTGGGACGCCTTTACATTCTGCTTTTAGGCGTTTCAGGTCATTGTGTTTCAGTTGTCGTGTCCTTTTTCTTCATGAGGCATGTGTCCTGATGTGAGGAGAACCGCTCAGTGAATAGAATAAAGTTAGATCATGCTGCTCATGTGGGGCCGTAGAGTTGTTAGAGATGCAATGATGCAATAGGGCTGCATGATATGTACATGATTTCAGTGTAGTTGTCATTTTTGCAAGTTGGATAAATTCACTGAATTATGGTGTAAAAACAAGTAGATACCGGGTTCGATCCCGGGTAAGAACATTCAGTAGGTTGTGTCAGGAAGGGCATCCGGCATAAAAACTCCTGCCAAATCAAATAAGCGAATTGGATTCGCTGTGGTGACCTCGGAAGAGAAAAAGCCGAAACAAATCATCACCATGATGTAAAAATGAGTAAGAACATGAATGAAACAACAAATAACAAAATTTAACTGATAAAAGCAACGCCAGGAATGAACGTTTTAACTCAAAACACGAGCTCTGTCAACAGTTCCTATGAAAGTGACGTGAAGTTTCCTCTGATCTCTCCAGAAGACTCGTCCCAACACTCCCCCTCTTTTCTGTTTAGTCGTATAGTGTTAGTTCAAGACTCAACAGGAGAGCTGTTATTTTCTCTGCGTGGAAGAAAAATCATGGGAAATTGTAAAAAAAATGTTGATCATGGTCCTAAGAAGTAAGACGTACAAAAAATAACAAATCTGGAAATTTCACAAAAACACCCCTAAATGTTCAGCCATGACTATAGTGACTGTTTTCCAAATCATCTGCTGAGCAATATGTGTGTTTTTCTTGTTGCCCGTCGTGATACTGTAAATGTAACTGATTATTAAAAATGGTCTTTTCTGTTCATTTCATGCCTCTAATATCAATGTAACAACAGTGTATTATTAAAATTCACTGAAAGATGAAATAGAATCATTTGTTAACACGAGAGCAACTTTATTTGTGATTCAAATTATCATCTTAATGTCTAAAATGTTGAATCAACATGACGTTAATAGAGTTTTGAAGCACAAACAGTGATGTGGAAATAGTGATAAAACATGAAATTCCTCACAGTTTGTTTTTCTACAAATTACAATGCAATTACACCCAAATTTTTTGGGTGTAATTGCACTTTTTTTGTAATATCATGCAGCCCTAGTGTGAAGGCATTTGAGGGAGAGGTCAGTCTGTCGTAGATCTTTAAAAGCCCATAAATCACAGGTCACAAACATACGTGGGCCCGAACTGACCCACCAAAGGGTCCAGTCCGGCCAGTACTATCTCAAGGGGGTCAGACCAATACAATACTCTCATAACCTATAAATGATGACAAATCTAAAACAGTGTAAAATTTGCCTTTATTTTTCCTTAAGAAATTCCAGGTACATTTTTTTAAAGGGTAGATGTAGATATTTTTATACTGTAATTTCACTCTCCTTGTTATTTCTAGGTTATGTTAACGTTTTTACTGGTCTGGCCCATTTGAGATCATATTAGGCTGAATGTGGAACTTGAACTAAAATAAATCTTGACACCCCCGTCATAAAGGTGCTCTTGATTGATCCAATTTCGTTGTGAAAGCAATGACAATAAAGTCTATTCTATTCTATATTTCAGGCTCATATTTTCCCTCAAAACCACACATTTCTCTTCAGTCTACATCAACCATTGTTTCTTCTGGGCAGTGACTTTACCTACAGATCATTGTGTCTCTGCTTCGACAACGTTGGTTCTCCTGCAGAACCCTCCTCTCCTCCCATGGTTCTCACACACACACACACAGATGCCTGATGAGGAAAAAGGGACAGACCACAGCTTCAGTTGTGGTTCTCACTGAAGCTGTAAACACGTCGCATATATCAGGAGCACTTCAGGACACCCGCGGTGTATTTTTTACGAAGAGTCAGAGCTGAATGTGCTCCTAAAGTGTCCATACCCTCCCTATAAACGAGAGCGAGACCTGTTCTGTGATCCAGAATGGTCTATGACCTGTCCACTCGTCTGTCGTCACTGCTTGTACAAATTGAGCTCTTTCACATGAACCAAATCACCCTCCGATGACAAGGACCATGTGTTTCCTCTTTCTCTAACCATATCTCTTAGGAATGTTCCCACGGAGGCTTATTGTCAGGGTAGTTTGCTCGAATAGGTAATTAAGGCTGTTGGTAGTTTTTTTTTATTTGTTTTTTTTTAATGGATTATTTATTGATCGGCATTAGTTTTTCTCAGACACAGTGAGAGGTGGTGTCATTTTCCCCCGTTTGGAGCCTGAACCAAAGCTGCTCTTGTCATGTGTGGAGTTTGCACATCATGAAGCTGAACATGTTATGCATACAGTGACTGCGACCAGACCCGGCACTGTACGGCACAGGGTCAAAGGTCACCGCACAGGCAGGTGAAATCGGTGACCGGAGATTTCATGTGGACTACAAGGTTTGGTTATTGATTAAGACGGGATGTATTTGGGAGATGGTTATTTATTAAAAGCCTGTTCTACTGCTTTGGGTAATAATCAGTTTCTGCTTCTCCATCAATTCTAACCTTATGCTGGGTGATTTTTTGTGTT
This sequence comes from Gymnapogon annona, assembly GCA_029814585.1. NCBI lineage: Eukaryota > Metazoa > Chordata > Actinopteri > Kurtiformes > Apogonidae > Gymnapogon > Gymnapogon annona. The sequence goes on along the minus strand of JAPTHA010000019.1, from coordinate 7,705,528 downwards.
TTGTGTTTTTAATTGTTACAGAGTTCTGTGCACAGACCACCTTTGGCTTGTTATTCCAAATTTTAATCATACATGGAAGATACACGCAGATAACATAGGAAATACACTATCTGGAAAAAAGTATTGGGACAGGTTTCCTTTCTAACAGAGCTAAAGGCGGCTGAGACTGTTGCACAGAACTCTACATGTCTGAGTCGACTGGATTTTCGTGTCCCCGTCTTCAGAAAATGGCCTGTCCTTGGTACGTGGTTACTTTGGGTTCGTTCTCATAAAACAAAAAAGAATTTAACTGATGCGTTCCACGTTGTCGTAGTTTTATAATCCGGAGGACAAAAAAGAACTGTGCGGGATTAAAATCCCTGAAACAAAGACATCAACACTGTTGTTTTCTGAATGGAGTTTGTTGACGACCTCTCCAGACCTAAAACTGCTCCCACTTTGTCAACGGTGAAAGGGTCCTGTTAAAAGCCCCACTCATTCTGCACACTGTGGCTCCTGCTTGGCTTCAGTGTTTCCTCTTACACTGCTGTAGTGTGCTGTTGCTTTTTTTTATTTTGTTAGGGGGCATTTCTCATATTTAGTTCACTTTTTTTGAAAACATGCAACAGAACTGAAAAATCACAAATGTTAAGCTCAGCTGCATAATATATATATATATATATATATATATATATACGCACATACAAAAAAAACCTAAAAATTGCAAACAAATATGAGCAAGAGTGTTTTTCCTTTTCTAACATGTTGACCTGCATTAACGAATCATTTAAAAGTGAAACATGGCACATACAGTGCGTGAGCTTCACTGCAGAGATTCAATGTATTTCTCCTTAACTTCCTCGGCTCATTTCAGCTTCATCTCCAGAATAAGACGCTTCGAAAGTGAACAAAGTGAAGCCCAAATTTGTCATGGGTGAAATAAATATTTTGACTATTTTAGGGACGTGCTGACACTTTTGAAGACAACGATATTTAATCCCCTTAAAGAAATCTTCATTATAAATATAGAAAATAGTTACTGTTGTAATACTTTCAGATGATCATTGCAATGCCTTCTTATTAAGTTCCTCTACTTTCATCATTTGTCACAGATTGCATTTTACAAATAATTAATCTTGTAATTCAAATTGTTTAAAATTTTATGCCAAATCAGAATAGAAATGACCTGTTTCGATCAGCTCAGGTTTCAGCAACTTTAACCACCATTAGAGTCACAGAGTCTGCAGTTGTGAATAAACGTGTGGCGTTTATAAGTCATGACGTTTTCTGCTGCTGTATCTGGAATTTCCCCCTGTGGCTTTTGCTTGCTTGGGGGACAATAAATGTATATCAATCAAATCAATCAATATTTGCATAACAATAACAGGATATCTGTTGCATTTGTAAAAAAAACCAAAACCAAACAATTGTACAACCACAATAAATGAGATTGATCAGATTCTTAACATCAGTTGTTATTTGTAGTCTTTAGAAACAAACTTGTCAGTAATTGCAACCTGAGACTGCCCTAAACTAAACTAGCTGAAGACGCACATTTAGTTACACAAGTTTTCAGATGCACAGTGTAAGAGCAGTTCAAGGCCAGTGATAAAAAATGATGGCCAAAAAAATATGTAATGGGTGTGATTTATTTATATTTATAGTTGTTTTAGGTCTGTACAGTTACAGTGGTGTGTTGCAGGCCCCTTTGGTGGAGGGGCTGTTTGTTGTGGAACATGCAACCACGCTTCCATCAGTCTGACCCCAGGGCAGCTGTGGCCACGAAACAGTTTAACGCCACCAGAGAGTGAATGGATAGTGTATCATTTGACATATATGCTTTGAGTTGTCGGGAAGAAAGACGCTACATAAATATAACCCATTATTATTACTATTATATCAAAATACTGCAGACAATGATGAAAATGGGACATATCAGAACATCAGCTGTTACGTCAGACACAGAATGTCAAACATGTTCATCAACTGGTCGATCAGTCAAATCAGTGTGAGATGCATTATTGGCAGCGTTTCCTCCTGGTTCTGTTTTTACACTACTGCGGTCGACAAACGTGGTCCCGACATGTTTCCTTTCCTTCAGCTGTGCAGCGTGACCATTTCAGTGCATGGATGCATTTATTTACATTTCTGTCGTTTTATGTTTTCTTGCCAAAATTAAGATTCACAGCAGGACACAGGCCTCGGTTGCAGTCGCACAAAGATGGGCAACCTGTAAAATTGATTTTTTTTTTCAATGTCATTTTCAGTCACATTTTGCTGTTGAGTTTTTTGTGCAGAGAATTGAATCCATCCACATCTGAATGTCAACTCTGCTGTTGAAGGCTCTAACTGGGATGTAAATGTGCGGGCAAAGGCGGGAGTTCCCTTGTAAAGCGTGGATCATTTTTATTTTCATGTGTCTTTTAATGGATCTTGAGAAACAATTCTTACCTAACTATGTTTATAGATTTTATTTAAGATGTTAACGTACAGAAATATTGTACAGAGGTGCAATGGTGCACAATCATATCCACTTGTGTTTAGTAAATGCTATTTTTAAATGTTGGGTGGGGGGGGGAATAAAAGCATTATGGGATTCAGATCAGAATCAGTATCTTGTTTGATTGTTTGGCTGGTTTTCATTTTGTTTTTTTTGGCTCTTTTTTTATGTTTAAAGATAAGTTCACTGAATCCCGTCGGGAAAAAAAAATATTTGCAGTTCCATGTTCTGATCTCGTATCGTATCCAAGTTGACATCAGAACGATGAAGCTGCATATTCATGTTTAAAAGACCGTCTGCAGAAAAACCAGATGCAGCTGATTAAGAACATAAATCTAATTTAAAAATGCAGTGAAATATGGCTCAATATTACTACACTAGATTTGCAATGCCTCCAGAATAGAAGTCATGAAAGTTCTTGGTCTTGGATCGACAGTGAGAATTGATGAGTGATTGGTTTTAGTCCGAAGGAATGTGCTATATGTATCAGAGCAGAGCTGTCAGTCATCTACAATCAATGCATTCACTTTACAGGTTCTGTACACTGGAACCTTTAGAAATCCACTTGATAAATAAATAGACATGAACACACACATATATGTATGTATATATATATATAAATTTTTATTAAAGGATGGAATATTTAGCACGATAAATCTAAGGATGGTAATTTTGCCCAGTTCATCGTGAAGGTGAATCTCTATGTCCAAGTTTAAAACGTATAAATTATTTGCAGAAATAATGACACGCAGCAGACTGTGAAAATGCTAAAGCAGTAAAACTGGTAAATTTGAAAAAGAAACACAGCACTCAATATTCTGTCTGCCGGTTGTATTTCTCTGCTCTCTAGTGGCCACTGGTTGATATATCAGAAGGATAATACTCCTCTCCTGTTGTAGCATTTTATCTCTATATCCGTTTTACACTGTTCTCGTCTTAATTGTATGAAATTAGTCACAAACTCTGAGGCACAAACATCCAAAAATACCTATAAAATAGAAATTAATCAAAAAACACTAAAGAATATTGGGGGTGTGGGGATAGGTGTGGTGTGGCCGTTCCTCTTGCAAAAAACATTATAATTTCCAAAAATCATAATATTCAGACAAGCAGTCTCTATTCAGAGCCTGATGACAATGTTTGATAGATTTCAAATTTTTTTCACTGTAAGATGCACAGTTTATGATAGATCCTACAGAATCCCTTTTTATTAGATGTTTAACCTGCAAAACAATTAAGCACCTGTCAGATTTTTTTTTTTAATCGAATGACTTTCTTCTGATGTGTGTAACATGTTGTCACATGTGCTTCCACTGCTTCTGCTGCTTCTTTCCCCTGTAACTCAATGACATATTCCCTTTGTTTGATCAAATTTCACTGCTGTCAAAATTCTTTTTCTTTCTGCCCTAGTTTTGGTTCATCTCTCAAATGGCACAGACCAACAACACCTGCCCTTTTATGGAATGTAGTAGGCGTAGTCACATGTGTTCGTAGGCCACGCCCCCTCCCATTTTCCATCAGGTGACAACACACCAGGCTAAGAGTGGATCTGGACAGTACTAACATTTAGTGCACCTGGAGTTGATCCCTCTTTTTTTTGTCTCTTGACATGATTGAGTGATGTTTTGTGTTTTAGACATTTTTAAAACAATGTTGGTTCAAGGCGCTCATTGTCTCAATATAAATCCAAATTTCCTGTCTGGTCCTTTTTGAGTGTGATGTTGATCTGGTGATGATGGTGAGCCTCAGGTCACAACTGAATGTACCAGGAAATATTCAAGTCAAAGGTGGATAAAAGCATATGATTAATTTAATCTTATATTATGTTACATTCAGAGAAAATGTACACGTGTTTCATCAACATTATGACAAGAAATCATGGTTTTGAGCCAAAAAAAATGTCAGTATTTTTGTCGTAGTAAGAATTTTGGAACTGTATCATCTGATTTTAAAGACAACCAGTTACATAAAAAAAATGCTGCTTTTGGGGTGTAAAAAGCCCCAGTTACTCCACAACATGCAACACCATATGTTTTAAAGGCATACAGTTTTAAAGACATAAAGCATAAACTCCACAAACAGGGAAGGTGAACATTTCTCCTTGATTTAATTAGAAAATCTGAAAATGATTTATCAATATCAGAGGGTTTTTTTGGAACCAATGGGCTTTAATTTACAGTAATTAACTTTATAACAATGCCTTCTATTCATAAACATCTCCTTACATCTGCAATGCCATATATACACATAGCCCCATATTTATACGCACAAATATTTCCCCAAATCTGTTTTCAAAATAGTGTTACACAAACCAGATCATTTTCAAAAATTGTGGCCTTGGGTTCAGATAAACGAAAATCACATGACGTTGATGCATTTTTTTGTCACATACTGTGACCTGTTCCTCGCTTTTAAGACATTTCAGGTTGTTAATATATGTTATATATATATATTTTTTTTTGTGAAAGGACACTTTGTAAATGGATACATTTGCATTTAATTTTACTTTTTAACACCAAAACAAAGACGCACTTGCAGTCGTCATTATTAATAAGTTATTATTTTGGTATTTTAGGTAAGGTAAGGTAACATTTATTTATATAGCACAATTCATACACAAGGCAACTCAAAGTGCTTTACAAGAAAAATCACATATAAATAATTTCAAAAATAACATTACTACAAACATCAATTAAAACATAAAAACAAAGAGTGCAGAGGAAATGCTTTAGGTGCCATATGCACAGTTGAACAGAGCTGTTTTTAGCCTAGATTTAAACATTGTCAGAGTCAAGGCCTGTCTCACATCCACTGGTGTCTATTCCAATTTTGAGCTGCAGAGAATCGGAATGCAGCCTCACCCTGTTTAGTTCTGACTCTGGGAACCAGCAACAGACCACTCCCTGAGGGTTTTACCAGTTCTCATCCACCTGGGATCATACTGGTCTGTATGTGCAACCTGAACTAAAATGATTTGACATCTTTGACTTTTAATATGTGTTATTATGTGTTAATATCTTCAGTGTAAGTTTAGCATCTCACATATTCATCCCCGAGGTCGACCCGGATGCTCAGACGGGCCAGTTTCAGACAATGGGCCTCATGTTTGACCCCCTGCTCTGGAGGATTCACCCGGTGGTCAGTCTTCTATCTGCAGGTCAGAACAGTCTCTTCCTGTATTTCATGCATAATCCTGCAGTGTTGAGGGTCTTCTCCATGTGAGACCCTTCACAGACGTCACTGGATCAGAATAATGAATCCACCTCGCGTTCTGAGTCCCTGTGTTTAAGTCTGACGGAGGCTCTCTGTGTCATACGAGGTGAATTTGACAGTGGGTAGTTGGGTGATGACGTTGGCGCTGCACATGAGCTGAGTGATCACGTGACTGTCCCTCATGAGGTCTGGGTAGAACAGGTTCCCCTGTGGGGAGGGGTGGGGGGTGTTGCGACTGCTGCTGCCCTTCCTGGACAGAGTCCTCAAACGGCGGAACAGAGAGCGTCTGAGCAGGATGTATATCCAGGGGTCCAGGATGGGGTTCACTGAAGCTATCCGGATGGCGGCGAGGTCAGCATCTGGGTCGGTTTTAGGCATGAAGTGGTTGGCAAAGACACGGACCTGGAGGACAAAACACACATTTAAATTGATGGAAAGAATAATCACATCAGTACATTCATAACATAGGAAGAAAAAATATACAAAATGAGACCAAATGAATGAAACTCTCCAAAATGGACATTAATGGATTAAAAAAAAAAGAAATAACACAATGAAAAGAACAACAAAATGATTCACAAAATGAATTTATAAATGGCAAAATAATGATAGATAGCTAGATATCTGTCTATACTCTGTTTCTCTACTCTTTGGTTTCTGTTGTATATCTGAAATTTCCCCTAGTAGGAATATTAAATGTATCTATCTATAGCTAGACAGACAGACACACAGACCGACTAACGGACGGACGGACGGACAGACGGACAGACAGATAGATAGATAGTGCAGACACTTGTTTTCCTGTTCATTTAATGACATTTCCCATTGAAAAAGTAACATTTTCTTCAATAATCTTTGAGTTTATTCTTAAATTTTCTATACAGTATCTGGATGATCAATGAGATTGAGAGTAGAACACTTAATTTATGACGACAAATTGTTTAAAGGTCAAATGTAAGGGAAAAAATAGCAATTTCATTTGGTAGATGTAACCAAAGTAGGTCTTTAAGGGTTAAAAATTCTCCTTTTGAGTGTGTTGTTCCTAAACAAGTTATTACATTATTCTTCTGTGAGTCCATGCAAAATGCAGAGTACAAGTCCAAATGTTGTTCACTGGATGGAATAAAGGATGACTGTAGAGAAATATTCATTTGGAAGTCTTGAAGGAGGAACCCAGACAGACCCCTGTATGATCATGGTCATGTCTCTGACACTTTACAAACCTTTACTCCACTTAAATATATTTTATTTGTATTTACTTTCCATGAACAGATTTTGCTTTAAAATTCTCCATAATTCTTTCAAGTGAGTTCACAGGCAGAATCTACACATGTACTAATCGTATCCGGAGTTTCTTTTGCACGAGTTGCGTTTTGAGAACTCACCACTAACGGGGCAGAACAGGCCAAAACCACCGCTGACGTCATCACCAGCACCGCGATCATCTGCGTCTCTGAGGCTGAGGACAGGGCTCTCCATCGCTCCCGGACACTGGCTCTGGTCACCGGTCTCTGCACGGTCCTCTGGCGCATGAGCAGCAGCGCGCCGCACACCGCCAGGTTGAGCAGGATGGTGCCGAGGATGAGCGCCAGACTCACGGCGCCGTACAGGACGGAGTACGCCGCCGCCGCCACCTGCTCGTGCGTCCTCCACGCGATGAAGCACCACATCCCGGACTGCTGCATCTCGCTCCTCGCCATGCCCATCATCGGGAGGCAGCAGAAGATGATGTGACTGATGTAAATGACGAAGAGGAACCTCTGCGCGAAGCGGCGGTCCACCCCCCAGCGCTGGTAGGTGTACGGGCAGCAGATGGCCCAGTAGCGCTCCGCCGCCATGGCGCAGATGATGCTGAGTCCGGTTAAACTAAAGAAGAGCAAAACGAAGGACATGAACTCACACAGGTGCGCGTCCGTCAGCACGTCCTTGTTCAGGTAGTTGGCGATGGTGATCGGACTCGCCAAACAGGTGCCGAGGAGGTCTGTCACCGCCAACCCGCACAGCAGGGTGTAGAACGCGGACGACTTTTGCCGGTGCCGTGACACCGACAGGACTATTATGGCGATTAAGTTTCCAATCGCACCCCCGGCGAACATAAAAATGGGTAAAGCGATGGCTGAGTCCACAGTTTGGGCTCTGGAGACTTGAACCACCGTGTCATTGACGTGCGCTGGTTCGTGCGTAAAGTTGGGGTTTTCCATGTTCAAATACATCCACACGCTGCTGTTCGTGAGTGGTATCTCCTTCGGTCCCCCGGTTATTTGAGAGCGGACTTCCTCGTTAATCCCTTTAAGTAAAAGGTGATTTCTCAAAACGCAACTCGTGCAAAAGAAACGGTGAGCTCGTGGATCTTCTCTGTCGGTCTCATTCCTCCGCTTTCCAGGAATCCAAATGCGGTTCACCACCGGGGCCGTTACGCACTGATGGGAGCAGTGAGGCGTGTCCGGCTCTAATATACTCAGTCTGACGGGATGGATGCGATTATCAAACAGGAAAAGAAGTGGCTACTTTTTTTTCTTTTTGGATTTCCGTTCCATGTCTCGACAATTGCGTCATCACGTCGCTGCGTAAGACTTTGAGACAGTTGGTGTCAGAGGTCATCTGGACTCACTGATGGTATAAGAGCAGGAGTGAGGGGCTTGAACCTCAGGCTTCCAGTGAAGTTGGACGTCATTTCACTTTCTCACGTTGAAATCAGTAAATAGATAAACATAAAATCATGATTAAGTGTAACTTTTGTCTGAATAATAATGAAAACATCCAGTCAAAAATCAATTTTGTGCATAAAATCATATGTTTATATTGGTTGTCTTTTCTTTCTTTCTTGCCCTGTCCTTTCCTTTTCTTCCTTCCTTTCTTTTTTCTTTCTTTCTTTCCTTCTTTCTTTCTTTCTTTCTTTCTTTCTTTCTTTCTTTCTTTCTTTCTTTCTTTCTTTCGTGATGTGTTTTGTCAATGGAATGTCAATTTGATCTAATTATTTTTCCCTTCTGGGGGTGTAATCTGAGCTAAAGCATTAACAATAATTAGCAGAAAGCTAGATTTCTGAACATGAGTGGAACACTACGTATTCCATTTCAGTCACAGAACTGAATTATAACTTATAATCAGTTCAAAAAATGGTACATTAATAATGGGAGCTACCAAAATTAGACATTTATTTGTCCCGTCTGTGTTGTATTTTTAATATGCTTAAGTGTGTATTTGATCACTTTATGTCTGGCCTTGCATTAGTTGAAGTATTTTAAATGTGTTTTTTAAATTGCATGTTTCTTACTTTGTGCTACCTTTGAACATCTATCCAGAGACTGCAAATCCAAAATACTCATTAGGTTAACTCTGGTGTATTAATGTGAATTCATGTACCCCATTAAATAAAGCAATAGATATATAATAAATTATAAAGCCCACCATAATATAGTGGGGGTGTGGTCGTGGATGGTGTTTTCCTGGTTCAGAGAGTCCATTGCTGATGCCTGTAAATGGTCGTGACACACAGCAGGGCTCTGATGGACAGCCAGAACACGGGGACGTCACCCTTCAAATCTGGTGACGCGGTGGCTCTCAGGTCAGCCAGAGCCAATCTGAACCGGGCCATCAGGGTGGC
>JAPTHA010000019.1:7654329-7665331 GCA_029814585.1 Gymnapogon annona | reverse complement strand
TGTCTCTCAGCTGGCTTGGGAACGCCTTGGGGTCCCTCTGGAAGAACTGGAGGAAGTGTCTGGGGAGAGGGAGGTCTAGGCCTCCCTGCTTAGACTGTTGCCACCGCGACCCGGCCCCGGATAAGCGGTAGAGGATGGATGGATGGATATATACAGTATCATATATGATCATTGTTGTTATAATAACAATAATATTATATCATTATTGCGTTGTATCTGAGACTAGTATTAGAAAGGAAACCCCTGAATTCAACATGTTCACATACTTTTGGCCACATAGCATTTTTTGAAAAGAAGCAGAATATATAGACAACACTCAGGGAATCATATTTGGGTATGATTTGACAACTGAATTCTAACACCACCCTCCTGCCTTTGTCCTGTTCCAGATTGTCTCGTCTGTTCGTGGACGCTCAGACTGTTCTCTCCTACAGTGGAAACCAGACCTTCTCTGGGTTTCGTGACCTGACGGAGAGTGTCCAGAGGCTGGGAGAGAGACCTGGAGCCTGGCCAAGTACAGTACCGATTATTTAGGATTCCTGTAGCTGTGATGTGATGGGATGCTTTGACACTCAGACACCCAAATGCACTCTGTGGTGGAAACATTTGATAAATATTTTCTTATTAAAAACCATGGACAGATGAGGTTTCATGTATTGATTGAGCTCAGTCTTTGTGGTGTCAGAGGAACGGCCTGACGCTGGAAGTCCAGTTGTAGATGTGGGACAGGAGCAGCTCAGGGACATCAGGACTCGAGAATGACAACACATGAGGGTCTGAACGCGGATTTGCTGAAACACCTAAAATTGAAATGTATTCTATGTAAGTATGTATTGAATACATTTTGAGCGTAGAATATCCTTTATGTTCATTTAGTGTCGACTGATGGAGAACTGAAGACCTTAACAATAATATTAGTCCTGCATCCTCCTCTTCCAACCCACTGGTGCTTTGTATGCTTAGAGTTTTTAACATTAGTTCAGTCAGAAAGCCTGTAAGGTACAGTTCAATTCTTGTAATATTCGTACAAATCAATCAAATCAAATGCTTTTACTGTCATCATACAAAGTACAACAAAATTACTTGACAACTCTTTCTTCAAAATATAGTAAAATAAAAATAAAAGTACAAATATATAAATATATATACAACAGAGCCAGTATAAATATAAAAAGTGCACTAGAGATCATGGTAGCAGCAGTTAAGAAGGAATATTGCACATTGGAAATGACTGAACACCTTACAGTGAAGAAGGAACATTGCAGAGTGGAATGACTGAACACTTAACAGTGCAATGAAAGTCACTGTGTGTTCTGGACTCTGATTGTGCTGGCTATTCTTTTGGTATTAGATGTTCCATGTGATGAAGGATTTTCTGCAAAACCACATTTCTGTGTCCTTTAAATATTGTATAATGAGATGTCATGAGAGTAGAAGGTATGTGATTCTGATAAACCTGTTTTATTCCCAGGCTTTAAAATGGTGTCCAGTGACTGGATGAATGTGTTAATTTTCTACGGTGGAGGTGGCCCTGAATGTAGCACAGAGCCACGATGACCTGGACATATCGAGTTACATGGTGATTGAGACAGTGAATGGATATATTGAAACAGATCAGGTTTAACATGCAAAGGACTGAAAAAGACGACCATAGGTAGGACATGTATGAGTAAATAAATCATATACAGCAGCGATGTCAAACTTGTATTAGTTCTAGCACTACACACATTCCAATATGACCTTAAGGGGACTGGACTGGTAAAATGATAACATAATTTTGTCCTTGTGTCAGATTTGCTTTAATCTGAAGAGATGATGATTTATGATGTTGTCAGTTACAGTCGTGGTTTCTGGTCTAGATCTTCCAGTTGGGGAATACCTGAGAGCCAATCAGACGTTCTCTTCGTTCCTCATGACCAATGGTAGCCTTTCTCCTCAGACGGTGGACCAGCTGATGAAGGCTCGTCTCAACTCTCAGGTGAGAATCTGCCTTTACCTGTCCTCTCCTTTGTCCTCTTCCTCCTTCTTAATCATTCTTCCAAAAACTTCATGTCCAATGTGAAACTGAAGGTACACTTTTTAGCCAAATACCGGTGAAATCCCAAATTTCTTGAGGAACCAGAACCGTAGCTGGAGCAAACTCTGACAACGTGTCAGATTTATAGATCTGTATTTGTGTTGTAACTGAACGGGTCTGCTGATGTGTCTTGGTTGTCCTTCTCTCTAGGTTTCTGTGGCTGGAGCTCGGCTGCAGTTGAAGGACTTGGTTTGCAATGCGTCCATGTTGGAGCAGTTCCTGACTGTGGATGGAGGAGAGGAAGCCATGAAGGACCTGCAGACACAGCTGTGCGATGTCCCGGCCGATGTCCTTCAACAGGCCGAACGCCTCTTCCTCTCTCAGCTCAACTTCGCCAAGTTCTTCACGGTAGGAAACAGAGGAACCTGAAGTCCACAGAATAGGACTTGGAATCACATGGGAGCTTTTGGTCACCAGTGGCTGTTTGCTAACAGGATCTCTACTGTTCTCCAGTAGTAAACCCTTAAATCTGTCCCTTCCTCCATCAGAGAGAACGTCTGATGTCTAACACCGCCAACCTCAGGGTCATCAGTCGGGCCGTCACCTCTGTTTCTCAGGAGCTGGCTGTCATCATGGATGATGTAAGAGCAAACGCGCACCTGGGTTCGTCCAGTTTGTAGGAGCCTGTAGATTAGATAATGTTGAATCCCACGTGCTACATATTTGTTTTGGTCAGGTGTTATTAGAGTGAGGGGCTCTTTTCAATTTCAGATCATTTTGCAGCAAACCAGTGCACAACATATAAAACACTGAAGCCGATTTTAAATAGGCAACTCCATTTGATACTGGTTTAGTTAGTTTTCATGTTTTATAATTAACTGTGTTTGACGCTGCACCTTGGCTTCATAAACCCTCATTATGTACTTATTGACAACTGTATGTCTATATTAAAATATGAAATCATCTGAATTGTGTGGTAGATTATTCAACTCAGTTCCACAGTAGAATTATTACAGTTAAGAGTATGACTCATATGACTAAACATTCAATTGAAATGTAGATGAAAGAAAAAAGAATTCATCAGTGTTTTGTACACTATAGGATCTTCATTAATCGTAGTGTTAATATTTGATGCTGCGGTGATATTTATTCCAGCTTCCAGCGTTCAGTGCAGAAGTATTTAACAATCAACATATCTGGCTGTTAAATTAATTTTTAATCATATTGTTTCTGGAGCATAACAAGAAAACCATGCAGTATTTTATGAAGTACAACTGGGAAAAACTGATCCACTCCTTTGTTGTGATCAGGCAAACACCGGAGAAATAAACATCACCATCAAGTACCAATTTTCAATTCTGCGAAGGCTGATGACTGTTGCTAATCTTCAATAAATCAATGCTCTTTTCATTAAATTAAGTAAAAACCAGAATAACTGAACTGAAAGTAGTCAATTTCTCACTCTAGAAATGATCTAAAGCTACTTATTACCATGTAATAGTAAATAAAGCCAAAGTAAAAGTCTGAATGTTAGTAAATATCTTCCTTGTTGTTGACCTGATCCCTTTTGGACCCGTGTGTGTCCAGTTCTCGTCGCTGTCCAGCTTCACGGAGATGAGCACTGCCCTCCACCTTCTGTCTCCGGAGAATCGGACAGCGCGGCCTCGGGAGAGTTTCAAAGCCTTTTCCAGGATCATGTGCGGTCACCCCGAGGTCGGTGGCGAACGCATCCCTTCACTCAACTGGTATGAGGACAACGACATAAAGTCATTTCTGGGCAAAAACGGGACCGAGGACACTGATGTGGACAATGACACCACCACCAGTAAGACAAGAAAGCAGATCAGACACTGCCTATGTTCTGCATCATTTTTATTTCCATTACATTACATTTATTGAGGGTAGGTCTGAAAGGGTCTGAAATTTCCCCAAGTGGGACTAATAAATGTATATCTTATCTAATCTATACAACCTATACTGTTCTCTGACTATATATATTTTTTTTAATACGTTTACTATATTTATTGATATTCTGGTTTTTGGGGGGGATTCTTTTCCTTGTGTATGCTCTTTTACTATGTGGACAAAAGTATGTGGACATATTGAATCCAGGTGTTTCTTTTCTAACGGGTACATTATTTTTTCCCATCTTACAGCTCCATTCTGTAAAAGCCTGATCCAAGGCCTGGAGTCCAACCCTCTGTCTCGTATCGTGTGGAGAGGAATCAAACCTCTGTTCATTGGAAAACTGCTGTACGCCCCCAACACTCCTGCAGTTATACAAGTCATGAAGAAGGTAAACACTGGCCACTTAATTTATACATATATATCTCCATCTATATTTCATGCTGTGTTAATGGCTACGGGCCACAGTAGACTTTTTTTTTTCTCTCCATTTTCATTAATTATAAAATGTGTGGTTAAGACTACAACTGAAATTACTGCTGAGTCTTTCTCTGAAATATAAATAAAACTGCCAGTAAATTAAAGTTACTGTAACAGATGCAGCATTAACTAAGATATACATGCAGTCTTCTGTGGCTATGAGGCCAAACAAAGCTTATTGATATAAGTACATCTATTAAAATAAAAGTTATAATAATGACAACTCATTCACATACAAGGACCCACAAAACACCCACAAAACCAACTGACTATTTAAACAAATTTAAAGTTTGGGCCTGGATCATCTCATCATAGTTACATACATACATTATGTACCGAAATGCTGCCATCTGACACTAATGCTGCTTTTACTAATCCTGTATTTTGCACTTTTATTTTTTTATGCATTTGGCAGACACTTTTATCCAAAGCTACTTACAGGATCAAAACACTCTGGCATATTATGAAAACTCTTCTGTATAACGTAGATGTACATTGTATGTCCAAAGATGATGTTTTTTGCACTATCAAGTTATATGTTTCACTAGTCCCGGCTGGATATCTCAATTGGTAAGGCTCCGGGCTGGTGCATAGGGGACCCGGGTTCGATTCCCGGGGTGAGCGCCCAGTGGGTTGTGTCAGGAAGGGCATCCGACGTAAAAACTCCTGCCAAATCAAATATGCAGATTGGATTCGCTGTGGCGACCCTGGAAGGGAAAAGCAGAATATATGTTGCGCTATTCTGTTATATATTGAATTCCATGTTATAAACTTAGACGTCCTTTATTGTCATCACACAGACACACACGGTGGCACGATGGCAACTGACAACACAGTATAAATATGGAAAAATACAAAAGTGCTAAGTGTCCAAAGCCATGACTGGCTGCAATGCAAAGGTGACAACACATACAGTCAGTATAAATAAGATGGACCGTGTAATATTGCACATCAATGTAAACAGTACTGTAAATATTGCACATTAATGTAAACAGTATTATAAACAGTGTAAACATCGCACTATGTGTTATACAGTATGTTGCACTCTTATGATATATGTTGTGTGTTACAAACACTCTTTTGGAGTATGGGGAAACCATTTTCCATCTTCTGTGTAATCGCATGTTGCATGGGCTGATTCAAGATAAAGCTCACTTTGACTTTGACTAAAAACAACCCCTTCTTTCGTCTGCTGAAGGTGAACCAGACGTTTGAGGACCTGCAGATCCTTGAGCAGCTGAATAAGGCATGGATGGAGGTCGCACCACGAATCGAGAACTTCATGGAGACCAGCGTTGAAATTAAGTTGCTGCAGGTCGGACTCAGGAAGTGGTGATTTTTGACAGATTTTATTTAACACAAGTAATATTTACGTAAATGTCCTATTGACTCAACATAATATGTCGCTTTCAACAACAGCGTTCAGTTTTTATTCACAAAATGACATTTGCATTTTGGAATGACATGATCTGAATAGACCCCGAATAAGATACTAGAATATTTAAAAACACAAAAAACAACATCAATATTCTGTGAACCAACATGATGCTGTAAATTCCAATAAGTGAAAGGGATGGATTTATAGTTTACAGTATAGTATAGTAACAGAAATGTTCTAAAACACTACAACAGAAATACAGAAGAAATCCTTCTCTGCTACATCATCACTATTTCATTCAATAAGTTTTTCTATTTTTTTTTTATTGTGTCATGTGCGCCTTGAGTTCAAATTCATGTCTGTATGTTTTAATGGTAAATGGACTGCATTTATATGGCGCTTTTCTACACGTATGTACTGGCCTCACATTCACCCATACACCAGTGGGCAACTGCTGCCAAGGTGGACAGTCCGAGCCAGGATTCGAACCGCCAACCCTTCGGACATTGGACGACCCGCTCTACCAACTGAGCGACAGCCGGCCAATGATAATGACTAAATCTTCTTGAATGACTTTGATGCTTATTCTAACTCTCACATCAATAGGTTTAGATGCAGAGCGCTTCTTATAATGGAACTCATAGTTCTCATGCAGTTCTCATAGAACTCATAGTACTCATGCAGTTCTCGTGAATACACACTCCATAAACGTGAGCAAAGTTACAAACATTTGCAGAACTCAACATAACACACAGATGGAAAGAGAAGCTGAAGACATCAGATCCAGTTTGTGTCGATATTGTACGTCCGTTCAAGCTGTGTTTCTCTGCCTTCATGACAGGATTTGTTAAAGCGTCCAGAAGTTGCTGTCCTCGTCAATCTACGTCTGGAGAACACGTCCTGGACCGCTTCCCGCATCGCACGATTCCTGTCCACACCATCACCAGACACCCCACGAAAGCCCGGAGTACCCCCCACCTGGATGGACATCTACAAGGACGTCAACCACACCATCAGCACCCTGGCACAAGTCACTGAGGTTGTACAGAAATATACAAGTCAATGGGGACGGGAAGTTGGTGATTCCTGTTCCATTATTGATATCCATTATCAATTTGCTTCTCTATCAATTCTCGTATTGGTTCTCATTGGGAATAAACTATAGTACAAACGACTTTGTTTGCATCAACTCTTTAACATTCTGCATTAGTTAAAGGAGTAGTAGATCTACCTGTTGCACCCCCCTTTGCTAAACTATTAAAGATGTTTTATTGATGCAGTTTTTCATTTGAACGCTGTGGTTAAATGTTCGTACATGTTAGTACTATTTAACCCTTTGTCAGAATGGAAGCTCTGCAACTGTGGCAAATGGTCCAAGTGTTGTCTTTACTGGTTGAAATACAAACATACTTTTAAGGCTTCTGAACCAAAATATGGAAACAACCTGGTGACGTATCTGATGTGACGATGTCGGGTAACCAATGAGCACAGTCATGAAGCAAATAGCTTGTAGTGTTCTAGTGAATAAAAGTCAACTCTTGACCTCTATCCTTTCTACAGCATTCCTTTTCCTTTTGTCTCATGCAGTGCTTCTCTCTGGACAAACTGGAAGGCTTTGAGACTGAGGGTGGTCTGGTTGACAGGGCGTTGGAGCTGCTAGAGGACAGGCAGTTTTGGGCAGGCGTGGTTTTCCTACTGCCGAACTCTTCATCTACTGCCCTACCGCCACACGTTAGATACAAGATCCGAATGGACATTGATGATGTGACCCGCACCAATAAGATTAAGGACAGGTACTAGGGAAAAAAAAAAAAACACTGATGAAGCAGAACAAAAGTAAAGGTCACATTACGAAGAGATGATTGCCAATTTTGTGTTGTTTGCTGTTTTCTATCATAACTTTGTGTTATATTAATGAAGCTTTTGCTCTAAAATTTTACCGGTGTATATAGTATTTTCTTTTTATACTTTTTGTTTTCATAATTTTATATTCACTCTATTATTATTTTACTGCACATTGTTTTTTTTAGTCATATTGTTGCACTAACTGGAGTGACACTCAGATTCTGATTCTGATTCTAATTGTCGAATTACTAATTTATTCTTTTGTGTTGCACTGAAATTATTCAGTCAAACAAATGGCCCAATGTTTAACAGGTTAATTAAACACAACCTACATTTACATTCCTAGCTTCCTTAAGTGATGAGTATCTTCATAATATCTGCAAAACAATCTTAAACTGCTCAATTCCTTAAAATAAAGTTTCAATTAAATATACATTTGAACTTGTAAAAAGTGAAAGCTCCTGTGCATGTGAATTTGTTATTTAGGTGCTCTTTTTTTCCAGGTTCTGGGATCCCGGTCCTGCTGCAGACCCGTTCAGTGACATGCGTTACATCTGGGGCGGCTTCGTGTACGTTCAGGATCTGGTGGAGAGAGCTGTGAGCCGTGTCCTGACCGGAGTTCAGCAGAATACGGGCATCTATATCCAGCAGATGCCCTACCCCTGCTATGTGGATGACGTGTGAGTGTTGACCATAATGCCTTTCCGCTGTTTCACACAGGACATGAGCTAGTACAGGAAGCTTTTAACAGGAGGGAAACAGAAGAAGGATGTGAATGGATTTTATTAGCGCTAAATCATGGATGCAATCAACTTTACTCTTTTGTTATTCTCTCAATATTGTTAATATTATCACTATTAATATTTTATGTCTGTGTTTACTTTGTTCTACTTTAGTTCTGTTGTTATTTTACTTTCTGTAATATTTTATTTTACTTTTTGTCATTTTGTATTCACTCTTTTCTTATTCTGTTTCTGATTCTGATTGTGGATCACTGTTTCCTGTCAGTTTCTTGCGAGTGCTGAATCGCTCCCTGCCTCTCTTCATGACGCTGGCGTGGATCTACTCAGTAGCCATGATCATCAAAGGCATTGTGTATGAGAAGGAGGCAAGGCTGAAGGAGACAATGAGGATTATGGGTCTGGACACCGGGACACTGTGGCTCAGCTGGTTCATCAGCAGTATTGTTCCTTTCCTGGTCTCTGCGGTGCTGCTCATTGCTCTGCTCAAGGTGAAATGACCCCAGATCAGATCTAAAGCTGAACAGCCGCACATGAACACCACATTACCACTGCAAGTCTGCCAATTGAGGGAAGTTTTAACAGATTGTGCTGGTGTAACTGGCCAAAGTATATCCCTAGTCCTCTATTCTATTCTACTGTATGTTGTCAGTGTTTAACATTGAACATTTCTATAGTATGGAGAACTTTCTTGTTTTAAAACTTGTAGTTTCAGGACATTATGAATTTTATATTTCGAACAGTTAAATTAATTGAACATCATGTTACATGTGCTTTATGATGGTAAATCACCTGTTTTTAAGGTGCTTTTATTTGTATTTTGAGTGATCTGCAGAGAGGTTAGTGTTTTTTTCTAAAAATAATTAAATCTATAAAAGCTTAAAATGCCGTACTCATGGTTGGAACCCATTTATAAGTGTCTATTATCCGGGCTGTAGGTCAGTAATTGGATATCATTGACCCTGGTTTACCTTCTGGTTTACCTCCTTACAGTGGGGTGACATCCTACCCTACAGCGACCCCGCCGTTGTGTTCTTCTTCCTGACGGCGTTCGCCACTGCTACTATCATGCAGTGTTTCCTCATTAGCACCTTCTTCTCTAAAGCCAACCTGGCCGCTGCCTGTGGAGGCCTCATTTATTTTGCATTCTACCTGCCGTATGTGCTGTGTGTGGCCTGGAGAGACCACCTCAACACCTCCCACCGAGTCCTGGCGGTAAGTAAATCAAAACGGAAACAGCTCCATTCACAGGTTTAGAGAAACCACTACACATTGTCAGTCAGTTATTATCGTTTTAGCAACTCCGGTCATTCAAAATTCACTCACCCACTGTCAGATTTCAAACTAGCCAGTGGTAAAACAAAAACCACATACAAAAGTATTGGGACATGTTGCATTCAAGTGTTTGTTTTTTAACAGCGGTCAGGGATTCAAAAAATTAATTACTAATGTCATAATATAGTTTTATATTGGGATGCAGGTCATTGCATTGTTTAATTTGTTTTAAATTGTATCATTGCTTCCAGAAAGCCTCCATTATGACTCATCAGACAGCACCCTCAAGGAGGTACACTAAATGGACAAAAGTATTGGGACATGTTGGCTGTAAATAAAATTTTATGGTAATATTGCTGTTTATATCTCAGCAAGAACATGCCATGTTACAACTGTAGACATGATGTGTCCCAATACTTTTGTTCATATAGTGTTTATTACCATAGCTGTCTGGCTGGATAGCTCAGTTGATAAGGCACCGGGCTGGTGCATTGGGGACCCGGGTTTGATCCCCGGGATGAGTGTCCAGTGGGTTGTTGTCAGGAAGGGCATCCGACGTAAAAACTCTGCCATATCAAATATGCTAATTGGATTCGCTGCGGCGACCCGGAAGGGAAAAAGCAGAAAGAATTCATCAGTGTTTATTACCATAACTGTAATATTTCACCGTTCAACATTCAATATAAGACATTAAACGGTATGTTCATGTGTCCTCAGAGTTTTCTTTCCCCCGTGGCCTTTGGGTTCGGCTGTGAGTATTTTTCTCAGTATGAAGAGCAAGGCATGGGGATCCAATGGTACAACATGCACTCCTCTGCGGTTCAAGGAGATACCTACAGCTTCTCCACGTCCATCATCATGCTTTACATCGATGCCTTCATCTATGCCATTGCAGCCTGGTACATCGAGGCCGTATTCCCTGGTAAGACCCTGGTGGGACAGCATTTTTAACTGTGTTTTCATTTACCTTTAAATGGGCTTTTTTTTTTTCAATGTTACAAGAGCAGATACTGTTCATCCTGAACTATTTTGCTAACATGACAACAAATACAACAAAACAAAGCAAAGTTATGACTATTCATACGCTTAGGAACGTGTTTGAATTAAATTTGCATTTCGGTTTATTTTTAATAATTACTGACAACACTGCATCTACATTCCAAATGAAAACGTCAGGTATTTATTTGTAGAAAGTCAAAAATTATTAAAGTAAATGACAAATGCACAATGAAATAGTGAAAACAAAATAATAGTCAATAATCCAAAACATTAATGTTGTAGGAAAATGGCTGCAGCTCTACTGTTAACATCTGTAGATTCAGGTCTTTATTCAGGATATCTCAGTTGCCTCCTGGCTGTATA
>JAPTHA010000019.1:7639373-7654229 GCA_029814585.1 Gymnapogon annona | reverse complement strand
GGAGTGGTCTTTTTTTTTTTATCTTACACTGAACTGTGATGGATGGATGGATGGATGGATGGATGGATGGATGGATGCTTTATTAATCCCTCGGGAAGGTTCCTCTGAGGAAGTGGTGGAAATGAAGGTTATCATAAAAAAAAAATTTTTTTCCTCATCAGGAGAATTTGGGATCCCCAGGCCCTGGTACTTTGTCTTCCTGATGAACTATTGGGCGGGACTTCCTCTGGAGGTGGGGATGCCGATCCCCCCTGCACCAACTGGGCAAGATGAAGGTATGTGGAGCTGAGATACAAGGACATTGTTCCTATTTTCCAATATAAAATGTGAATACGAAAAAGTGTAAGGGATAAAGACTAATTAACTTAATGAGTTAAATGAATAAGCCCAGTAAGGACAAAGTTTAGCTTCAGGAGGATCTGGACACTTCCTGACTTGGGCTTTATTTTTCCTTCTCTTTACAGAAGTAGAACATGAAGACCCTGTATAATTCTGTATCTGCTTTCTATCCTCAGACCATATCGAACCAGAGCCCACCAACCTGGCCCTCGGCGTCAGCATCAGAAACCTGGTTAAAATCTACAAGAAAGGAGGCAAACTGGCAGTGAACCACCTGAACCTGAAGTTCTACGAGGGGCAGATCACTTCGTTCCTCGGCCACAATGGAGCCGGGAAGACCACGACCATGTGTGTACTGAACCAAAGTGATTAGATTAAGTTTGTTAAGAACAACTATTAAAACAATAGCAAAAGACAGGAAATTGCACATTCGAAAGTATTAGTGTTAATAAATAATACAAGATGTAATAATAAATAAGTAATGTATTAAAAGATCATAATAATGTATTAATGATAGTAGTGATGATAATAATATAGAATAATAATATATGATAACAGAAATGTAATAAAAGTCATAAATTGGTTGTTTGTAATATATTACTAGTTGAAATACTATTAAATTATATTTTATTGTATTCTATCAAAGGCAATTTTATCCATATATCAGCCTCTGCACCGATATCGATGTAATGCTTTTTCCTGTATTAAATGTCCCAGATATGTGTGAAGTAACTAAGGTTCTGCAGCTCATATTCATAGTTGACAGTTTTGAGATAATATGGGATGTACTGGAACAAAGTGTTTATGCCACGTATCTGGTGTTCATCAGCTCCGTCCTGACCGGCCTGTTCCCTCCGACCTCAGGGACCGTGTACATTAAGGGGATGGACATCCGTCACGATGTGGACATCATCCGGAGGACGCTAGGAGTCTGTCCTCAGCACAATGTCCTGTTCGATATGTGAGGCCCTAATGTCAGCCAATAGAGATTCACGTCAATGACAAGTGTTTTTAAGAGTTTTACACTCAATTCTGCTTCTTATTGTGTTTGTTACTCATGCACTTCGTAATAATGTCATTAAGATAAAGTCTTTCAGAAGCATTGGTCAGAACAGATCATTCTGAGATGGGGTGGTAATGTTAGACACAGTGAGGTCACCTCCCTCAAATGGGGTGAACAAAGGCTGACTTCATGTATGTGGAATTTCATTGGTTAAAATAGACAGATTAAAAATGCATGTTAAAGGAGATGCAATAAGTTCTAGAAAAAACACTGTAATTTATCTAATTTATTTTATTTAATATCTGATCATACATTCCTTCCTGTTCCTATGTTTGGTAGTCTAACGGTGGAGGAACACGTCTGGTTTTACGGCTGTCTGAAGGGTTTGTCTGAAGAAGAGGTGAAGGCTGAGCTCGATACTCTGCTGGACGATGTCGGCCTGTTGCACAAACGACATGAACAAACCAAAAACCTCTCTGGTAAGTTGATAAACCTTCTCAGGAACAGAGATATAGTCGCCTTTTAACTCACCAGTCGATGGACCATGAACTATGGTGTCTGGCATCGTCTTTGTCTTCAGTGTCGTCAGCTTCATCCTCCCCAACAAAACTGCTGGTCAGATTCATTTCAAATTTTAAAAGTATCTTCCAGGGGTGTCAAACTCATGCCATGGAGGGCCAAGACCCTGCAGGTTTTCTTTCCAACCAGTCTCTCCAGCAGGTGATTTCACTGATGAGCCCCTTCCCTCAAACTGAAGAAGGCGTTGATCATTAAAATCACCTGCTTTAGTGACCGGCTGTAAAGAAAACCTGCAGGGTCTCAGCCCTCCATGGCACGAGTCTACAAAATGTGTTCACAGTTTTGAAAAATTTTTTAAATATTGAAAATGTTCCTTTCTTTCTACTGGTCTATATGTCAATGGTTTACACCACATAAATGGTTCCAGATATCAGTCTACTTCCTATTGATGACTGATGTCAGTCATATATGGACTGTGATTGGATGAGTTGAGTTCTCTTCCAGTGAAAGTACCACCCACTACTATTGGAGATGGATCTGCATCCAGACCACAGGACTAGAACATACAACACAACCTGACAACCTCACACATTCAACTGCTGTTGGTTCTTGACGCTGCTGTTGGTTCTTGACACTAAGATATAGGTGTTTAGGTGACTGAAGTCTTGTTTTCTCCTAAATCGAAAAACCGTCTCTGTTCTGGTCAGGTGGGATGAAGAGGAAGCTGTCTGTTGCGATTGCATTTGTGGGAGGGTCAAAGGTGGTCGTTCTGGACGAACCTACAGCCGGTGTGGACCCTTACTCCCGGAGGGGGATCTGGGACCTGCTGCTCAAATACCGCAAAGGTAACAGACCAGGAGGGGGGTTTAGGGTCGTAAGATGATTAATAGTAAAAAGTAACCAGGAAACATCATGTATATCAAGTATATTATTAGATGGTTATGTCATTTTATCTCAAGATGAGTGATAACTAGACAACAGCCGGCAAATTAGCACAAGTCAACCCCATCCTCTGTTTAATGGCTACATGTTTGTATAATGAAGTTAACTCAAAATTACAGGCAAAGCACAGAAATGATGTTGAAAACAAAGCTCCTAAATTATACATATGACAGACAAATAAATGAATAAAGTGCATCTCGTCCAGATCGGACCATCATCCTGTCCACTCACTACATGGACGAGGCAGAGCTACTTGGAGACCGGATCGCCATCATTTCCCAAGGGAGGCTGTGCTGCTGCGGGTCGCCTCTCTTCCTTAAATCCCACCTGGGATCCGGATACTACCTGACTGTGGTGAAGAGGGAAGGGCTAGAGATGGCCACGCCGAGCAGCACCAGCATCAGCATTGGAACCAGCATCAGCAACAACAAACTCCTTCCAATCAACAAGGTCTGACTTTGCTTTTGAACTCTAAATATCCTGTGAAAGAAATGTGTGGGGTCTTGTATTTATTGGCTTCTTAAGTTTTCAACATTAGTTTAGTGAAGGTTAAATGATACATTACAAAGAAGGCATGAAAAGCCACAATTCTATTTTATTTCATCTTTATTTTATTGGAAAAGATGTCAACAACGCATGTCAAAATAATAAAAGACATGATAGTTTCAGGGTTTTCTCTACCATTAGCAGTTTGAACAGAAAAACTATGTAATATTTCTGTAAAACGTCAAAAATACCATAGTAACTCAAATGAATGGTGTAATTTTTCAGGAAATAATCGCTGAATTGCACATCAACACTATAAAATATTATAAATGGGCTCAAGTGTTTTTGTGATGAACGTGGCTTGTTTACATCACAAAACATTTCTAGAGTTACAAATATTTAATATTTTGTATCTTTGTCGATTGATGCAGTAAAAAAACAAACTTTAAAACAAACTGTATAAAACATATTTTGGTGGTTAAGGGTCCTATCTGGACAGGACTCTTAAGGGTTAGTCTCATTTTTACCATTCTAGTTTTGTCAGTTGCTTCCTTTCCTACCACAGGTACTGGAAATGAAAATTAGCACAAAGGATACAGTAATAACGTCTCGTGTTTTCTGTGTCCTGACATAAATAAATTAAAAGAGACACTGGTGTAAGTGTAACCTCTGCTTTGTGCAACAGGACAGTGAGTCGTCTATGAGTGAGGACACTGGCCTGGGGAGTGAAGACAACAGCTCCAGTAGGTCCTACATCTCTGGCTGACCCGTCTTAAGTCTCTATAAGTTATTATTTATATATATATGAGTTAGAGTGTTATGATTAAAGCTTGATTGATTATCCAGTGTATTCCCATCTCTTTGTGTCAGGCCTGTTGCCGTTACTGTCTCTGGCTCAGCTCCACATCCCAGAGGCGAGGCTGGTGGAGGAACTGGGCCGGGAGGCAGTCATTAACCTGCCACAGATCGCCGCTAAGGACACCAGCCTGGCGGTGTTTATGTCCGAACTGGACCAGAAACTGGTGGAATTGGGCATCAGCAGTTACGGTCTCTCAGACAGCACCCTGGAGGAGGTGTTTATATGCTCACCTTTTACAGGAATAATATATAAACCTGTAGCTGTGCTCATCTGAGGAGGACATGCATTATGTACACATTATGGATTAATTCCACATTACAACCTCAGAATTTTAATAGCGCAACTATATGTAAGCACACTTATTTGTTTATTTCTTTAGTAGTCATATGTGTAATTGTGTCTTAATGGAGTGTCTTAATAAATTCATCACATTTATTTATTTGTATTTGTATTGATAATTTATTTCCTTCTACTTTTTATTATCCTTGAATGGAGCAACTGTAACACACAATCATTTTCCTTTGATAAATGGTTGACATGATACTATTGAATTTTTTTTCCTACTGTTTATCTCCAGATCTTCCTAAGAGTTGCAGAGGAAACTGGTGTGGATGCCGAGACTCCACAGAATCAGACGCCGTCAGCTGATCAGAGAACAGAGAGACAACAGGTGGATGATCCAGAACGAGGTGTGGATAGAAAACATGGAACATGATTCTGTTTCTCAGTATTTTTCAAGTCTGTTGTTCAATGTGGGTGTGTCTTCTCTTAATGCTTCCAGTGAGGAAAAGGCTTCGTAAGCAAGGTGACTTTTAGTGACTAGCCCCATGTTCACCAACATTCCCAGGAAGAATTGATTTACCTGCATAAAATATATCTCTGTAACCTGTGAGATTTTTATTTCCACCTGCACCTCTATATTGTAGAACATTGATCCCAGTTTGGTCATTTCCAAATGTGCACATATTCAGTTTGACAGAGAGATTATTGTAACGCACTTGAAGGAGTGAGACAAATGTGATGATGATGATGATGATGATTTGCAAATTTCAACCCAGAATAAATCACTGAACTAGGTAAGTGTATTCAACAAATACATCCAGGCTTTTTTAAGTGTATTTGGACAGACAATATTTGCAATGGACTTACTCGTCAAATGGAAGCCGTCATCCATTTCCTGGTAGCTTTTCGATCCGTTTTGTCAATTTTCCAAATTGTCAAAACACAAATGAAGTGAAATCTGTACCACTGGAATAAACAAGTTCACAAACACCACTGGATTGAATCATTGGGTGACTGTTTGTGTGGAATGCAAATCCACCAATCAGAATTCTTCATCGAACAGCCCTGTGCCCAACAATTCCACAATAAAGGATATTCGGTTCTATTCTATTTGAGTATTTTCTCATATTTGTTAGGTTTCTTTACTGGTTTCTATCTTACCTGGTTGGTCATTACTGGTGAGCTGTTCATGGCATCATTGTGAGTTTTGACGTCTGTGTTTCCGGTTTCAGAGCCTCAGGAGACCGACCCACTGAGTGGAGATGGACGAGGCGGTGTTCCTCTGAGCGGATGGTGGCTGACGTGGCAGCAGCTCAGGGCTCTATTCGTCAAACGGTGGCTTTACGCTCGCAGGAGTCGCAGGGGTTTCTTCGCTCAGGTGACGACGGACATCAGAGCATCAGAATTCAACCAGAACTAAGATTACAATGAAACAGTCACAGTAACCAAGAATTATTGACATCTTCAAAATTTTCACTTTGTTTTAGTGTAAAAAAGGAAAACTACAGAAAAACATTTGTTTGAAAAAATATCCTGAGGAAAATGAAGGCAATTTTAACAATATTCTCCCTGTTATTAAATGCTTTGTGTGTTTGTAGATCCACTGATCTTCAAGTTTTGTGTTAATCAGGTTAATGGTTTACTTAATACTCAATTAGCTTTATTGATATATTTGCTTCATTCTGTTTCTGTTTGAGGAGTTATCTGTTATTTTGTTAGTTATAATGAGAGCGTAAATGTGCTGTTTGTGTGTTACGGTTAGTTGACGGTGTGTTTGTTCGCTAGATCGTACTTCCTGCTGTGTTCGTGCTGATTGCTCTGCTCTTCAGTCTCATCGTTCCTCCGTTTGGGAAGTATCCGCCTCTGGAGCTTCAGCCATGGATGTATGGAGAGCAGTACACCTTCTTCAGGTCAGACACCTTTATGTTATTATTGTGATGAATGGACACAGATGTTGTTTATCTGCAGGTCTCTACATGAAAGCATCATCTTTATAGATAGATGGATGGATAGATGTCCAGTAATTTAACCCCTGTGATTGAAACACACATCGTTTTACAGTTGTTCTGGCATCATGTACTGTATGTATATGTCCAGCTTCCCTTCTCTCTCTCTCTGAGAAAAATTTATTTATTTTATTTGAAAGTAATTTACATCTATGTTTGCTTATTGTCACTGCTTCTTCTTTCATGTTTATAGCAATGATGCTGCTGGCGACCTGGCCATGGAGAACCTTCAGGAGGCTCTGCTGGACCGACCTGGGTTCGGTACCAAGTGTATGGAGAAAGAGGGCGACAACATCACGTAAGACAACACACACATACAGTTACAGCTGGAGGGATAGCAATAGAGATGAACACACACAGTCCTGGACCAACCTTCTGTGTGTTTGTTTAGTAAAGACCACATATGCATGGGTCAGGCTGTGTACTAATGCTGCCTTCAAGTGAATTTGTGTTCAACTGTTTTGGTGTCGTAGCAAAATGAAAAATGACAAACACTTTTGTTGTTAAATTGTACATACTATAAATATACAAATCATCAGTAAACAGCAGCAGAATGTTAATAAAAATATTTTTATGAATCCCTCGTTGTTTCTCCACTACACTGAAAAGGTCAAAGGTAATTTTTTTGCACTGGGATCCTTCCAGTGTTTGTATTCACTCAGTGTCTTGGTTCCAGGGGTCCAGGGTGTGGAGTCCAAGGTGGAGGGCAGTTCACACGTCCTCAGGTGCCCTTCTCCACCTGGGAAATGTTCACCAGAGGAAACTGGAGCCAAACCAGGGTGACTCCTGAATGTCAGTGTAGCACCGAGGAGATCCGACGGATGCTCCCAGACTGTCCACAGGGCGCCGGAGGACTCCCACCCCCCCAGGTCACTGACCCTCAACTTATGTTTACTTTTTTTGTTCTCTTCTCTTTTCTTTTTCTCTTATTTTCTTTAAATTTACTTTTCTTTTTTCTTTTGTACTTTCCTTTTAGTTTCTTTTACCTTGTTTTATCTCTTACGCTTCTTTTCTTTTACTTTAACTTTTACTCACCTTTTCTTATACTTTTTCTATACCATTATCTCCTTTTACTCTTATTTAATTTTATTTTAACTCTTATTTTAATTGTTTTATACTTTTACTCTTTTTTTCTTTTCTATTCATTTACTCTTTCTCTTTTTTTAGACTTTTTTTTTACTCTTTTCTTTTCATTTGAAGGCTGACCTGAGGTCTGGAAATGTGTTGTTGTTTTTCTTCAGATGAAGAGGCTGACTGGAGACTTGCTCCAGAATGTGACAGGTTACAACATCTCTGATTATCTGGTGAAGACATACCCTCAGATTCTCAAGACAAGGTACCTCGTCAAATATTAACCACATCAGACAGAGTCAGGTGGATTCCTGTCTCTAGTATTAATATGTGTGGTAAATGGCATCTTATACTATTAGAAGTACAATTTATTAATAGTAGTAGTATTTATTTTGGGTTATCAGTTGCCAATCTATGACATTTTGTTACCAGATTCATTGTGTGACAATAAAGGAAGTCTAAGTCTAGTCTAGAATATTCATAACATTTCCTCATTTCTGTTTTTACTCTTTTCTTTGTAACAGCCTGAAAACCAAGAAGTGGGTGAATGAATTCAGGTGAGCAGCTGGATCTGCAGGACAATGCTCAGTGTACTAAATAAAGGTTCTTTTTATTTTAAGTCGGCGGTGTCAACACATGGCCCCCGATCCAAAACCGACCCCCCAGACAATTCACTCTGGCCCACAGGATGAAGAATCCAAACAGAAGACACTAACAGACGAGTGTCACTGAACCTTGACAAGTTGTTTGTAGATCCACAGTGATGATGCAGATGTATAAATGACAACCTGAGGCAAAGTTTGTTAAAATTGCACTTACTTTTCTGAAGAAATTTCAGGTTCATTAATTTTCAGATTTTTCCTTTTTGTGTCAGGATAGTTTGCAAATGTCAATATTTTCATGCTGTAATTTTTATTTTTTGTACTAAAACAAAGAGGAAATCTGGGAGCTGTCATTGTTGTTATTATTAATATTGTGTTATTTGTAGGTTATTATTTTAGTAATCAGACCCTCTTGAGGGTTTCATATTGGGCTCTATGTGGCACTCAAATAAATTGTTTTAAATTGACATTTCTCTTTTGCAGATATGGGGGTTTCTCTCTTGGAGGCAGCGCCACGCAGACTTTATCTCAAGTACAACATGTGGAAGACTCAATTATGGCCATCAGGACTCGTTACAGTGTTTCACAGGTACAAATAAGTTCTAAATTCAGTGAAAACATCTGTTGTGTAGATATTCACTATTTGGCCTGAATTAAATGACTGAGGTGCACTTGCTCATACATGCACATGAGTTTTATTTTGCTCAGTTGACAGGGAATATTCTTTGAATTATTAATGTTTTTATGTCTTTTTGTTTTGATTTGGTTTGGTTTATTTATTTATCTCGAACACACATCCATCCAAAATCACAACAAAAAACAAAAAAATAAAGATTTCATAATGAGCTCGAGAAGGAGCAGAAGGAAGCAAATGCTTATCTAGTCCTGCCCCTTACTCACAACATCACAACATAACAAGGAATCCCCCAAAAGCCACAAGGTTGAGGGGCATATATACAAAGCATCAAAAATGAAGAAAATTGAAACACATCAAAGATCCCCATCTTTATACCCCTCAATAAGTGCTTTCCTTTGCTCATGTATGTTTTTTTTTATGTGTCTGGTTTTAAAGACTTTACTGCTTTTATCTTATTATTTACCGTGTTGCACTGGGACCTGAGTTGCATTTGATACTTTTCAGCCTTGAAATTTGTTTTCTGGCGGTTTGTTGTAGAATAGTTCTCTAGATCATCTGCTGAACCGACTGCCTGGTTTTCTCGGAGGCCTGAACAGTCACAATAATGTCAAGGTGAGTGTCTGTTTCTCTCTGCTTTTCTGCAAAATGACCACAGTGAGGACTTCTGCATCCTGTTTGTCCTGTGCTGTGCTCAGGTGTGGTACAATAACAAAGGCTGGCATGCCATGGTGTCATTCGTCAACGTGATGAATAACGGTCTGCTGAGAGCCAGTCTCCCACCAGGTCCACAGAGGAGGAAACATGGCATAACAGCCTTCAACCACCCATTGAACCTCACCAAGGAGCAGCTCACTGAAATGGCCATGTCAGTTTCCTATTGCGAGTTTGATGATCATACGTCAACAGCCTTTGAGTTTTACAGATATGGAAGATAATATGAAGAATAATTAACTATTAGTATTCCATCCAAGGTTATTTATAAAGCACTTTAAAAACAACACAAGTGGATAAAGTGCTGAACACAAATACAACTCACAATATATAAAACTGAAGCAAAACAGTAAAAGAAAATTTGAACATAAAACAATCAAAGGAAATATTTCAAACTGAGTTCAAAGCCAAAAAGAACAAGTACGTTTTAAGAGAGGATTGTAAGACTGAGGAGGGGTGAGGTGAGCAGAAGTCTGTTTGGTGTCTATTGATGTCCTGACGTGTCTCCGTCTTCCTCCTTAAGGATGACCACATCGGTGGACGTCCTGGTGTCCATCTGTGTGATTTTCGCCATGTCCTTCGTCCCAGCCAGCTTTGTCCTTTTTCTGATTGAGGAGCGAGTCAGCAAAGCCAAACATCTGCAGTTTGTCAGCGGCGTCAAACCCATCCTCTACTGGTTGGCAAACTACACCTGGGACATGGTTAGGACCCACTGATAACAGGAAAGCCATTAGGCATTTTTCTTTTTTTAAACACTATTTTTAATTGTAAGTTTTACAGATAAGTTACAATATAACATTGTCTCTTTCTTACATTATACAAAATGGCTGTTGGGACATTGTGCCAAGTCATCCTTTTAAATGAGAATTTGTTCTCAATTGATTTTACCTGGTAAAAATAAATAAATAAAAGCAATAGTTAATCTATTGTAACAAGGACATTGTGGACATGGATATGAAGTATCAACTTTTAAAACTATAGAAAACTATAACTAACTTTTAACTAACTATATTGCTGAAAGTTTGGTTTGGTTTCCATCTCTTTTCAATCTTTGGTTTTTTAAAGTATATATGTTCTTTTGGAGTGGAAGGTTTTTTGATCTGTCTCAACCGCATTTGGTTTTCAGTGAGAGAAATCCATAATCAATGAGTAAAAAATAAATAACAAAGACATGAAAATATTTAGAGCAATGGAGAGCACTGAGGTGTTCAGTGTTTCGTTTGTACTTTTTTGCTGAATTGCTGAGTTATTTCACTGTTTTCCAGTTAAACTACACCGTGCCGGCCTCCATGGTGGTGCTCATCTTCATCAGTTTCCAGCAGCAGTCATACGTCTCTGAAACTAACCTGCCAGCTCTCATCCTGCTCCTACTTCTCTATGGGTACAACCACACTCAGAACCACACAACCGAGACCACAACGACACCAACTATAACCCGTGACATTGATCTGATCCACTGTTGATCTGTTGTATCCAGCATCGTCTTTGTCTTCCTCATCTTAGGTGTGGTCTTCATCAGTAATTTCTTCAAACATCTTCTCTGATGAATCTACTGGTCCAATTCATTTCAAATCACGTGTAGCTTCTGTGGGATAATGTCTACAAAGTTTGTTCACAGTTATGACAAATTTGGATTTTTGCAAATTGTTACATTAATGTTTAATATGTAAATGTTATAACATGTAAATGGTTCCACATATCAGTCAAGTTCCTATTGATGACTGATGTCAGTCATATATGGACTGTGATTGGATGAGTTGAGTTCTCCTCCAGTGAAAGTACCACCCACTACTACTGGAGATGAATCTGCATCCAGACCACAGGACTAGAACATATAGCTTCATCATATACTGTTTGATCATGTTTTGTTTCGGTCCACTCTGCAGTTGAGCCTATTATATAAGTGTTTTAATTTTTTCATTTCAGGTGGTCCATCACCCCCCTGATGTACCCAGCATCCTTTGTGTTCAGCGTCCCAAGCACGGCCTATGTGGTTCTGACATCCATAAACCTTTTCATTGGCATCAACGGCAGTATCGCCACCTTCGTCCTGGAGTTGTTCGTAGATGAGGTAAGTAAAGACAACAAAAGCTTGCATTTTTTTAATATAGAACGTCTATACTCATCACAGTTGTGCACGATTTAGTGACATGTTGGGCATGTTTCTTCTTAAGAGTTAACTGAGATGCAGACAAATTATTTCTTCTTTTCAGCATTTGAATGAGGTGAACCGGATCCTGAAGAAGGTTTTCCTCATATTCCCTCATTTCTGTCTTGGCCGAGGTCTGATTGACATGGCTAAGAACCAGGCCATGGTGGATGCCTTCCAGAGACTTGGTACCAATGAAAGAACAGGCTTTTCCTGAGAAGAACACAGATTTTCTCAGTATAGAGCAAAGTAGAAAAGTGTGATTTTTATCAAATATCAAAATAAACAGCTTGCAATAGTGTCTCAGGTTAGGGTTACACATATGGAGGGTGAGAGTGCATCTGTTATTGCAGTTTTTGTGGATGAACTTGGTTTTATACTAACATAAGTACTTGAAGCACACGCAAAACATGCCTTTTCATTTAGTTCTTTTCAGAGTTTATATAATTAGTGTATCTGAAAAGATTTGTAAGGCAAGTTATGTAAATATTTAATCTATATTTTTAAAGGTTAAAAGAAGTATATGTATAGTCAGCCATTTTTCGTGTTTATTGCTGTTTTTATAGTAGTCATGGCAACCGCTTTACCAGCTGCTGTTTGATGTAGGACTAATTCTTTGTCCTCTAGGTGCTAAACAGACTGTGGATCCTCTTCAGTGGGATTTTGTTGGCAAGAATCTGTTTGCGATGGCAGCAGAGGGTGTTGTTTTCTTCATCTTCACCATTCTGCTGCAGTACAAGTTCTTCATTCACTTCAGGTGTGTTTGAAACAGATCAGTAGAGTCACACTGCCTCCCCAATGCTGATGGATGTTAATATGGTGTGGTCTTGTGTCCAGGCCATGGTGGGCTGAGATGCCTCCACTTGGTCCAGAGGACGTGGACGTGTCCAGAGAGAGAGAACGGGTCAGAAGTGGAAAAGCACAGAATGACATCCTCACTATGATGGACCTCAGCAAGGTACCACAAGTACATGAACCTGACAGTACGGTTCATGTAGATTTTGTGACATGTCACTAGCCTCATAGAATAGCTGTCCAAGTCGTATTTGTTGAGGTCACATGTTCCTTATTCATCGTCAACTCCTGGTTTTCAGTGTATTTTCTGTCGTGCAGGTTTATAAGGCAGGCAGGAAGCCGGCAGTGGATCGTCTTTGCCTGGGGATTCCTCGTGGTGAGGTGAGAGGTTTAGAATCATACGTCTATGCAACAACTTTACAGACAGGATTTATTCATTTACTTCTGTATTTATTTAACCTTTATGGCGAATAAGATCTGGTGTTTGAGGCAGAGCTGTAGGCTGCATCACCATCACCCTCATTCTGGATGATGGTGATGGAGAAGGCGTTTTGCAGAATCTGTATAGGAGGATTTGTTGTTGTGAATATGGGATTGGACATTTATGATCAGGACGTTTATGTGAGTTTGTTGACGAGCCTGGTGCTGATATTCCTGAAGTTTTCAACATAATGAATCTAAGAGCCTCCAAATTAGGGCATGTGAAATTTACCAACAGTACGGCGCTAGTTTTCTGCAGATGTAACATGATGCTGTTATACTTTGTGTACGTCAGTGTTTCGGTTTGTTGGGAGTGAACGGAGCAGGAAAGACGTCTACATTTCGCATGTTGACTGGAGACACAGCGATCACCCACGGAGAGGCTTATCTCAACCACCACAGGTACAGACGCTCACACACACACTCAGAAAACTAACATCCATCAGTACAGGAAGGCACAAAGTCTAGCTTTCATTTCCCACTTGCATAGGGCTTTTTCTTAATAGTTCTCATCTCGTCAATGTTTGTTCCTACGAAAACACTTTATCCTATAGTCTATGATGATAATGTCACATCATTTTTTAGACATTTGAAAGTATAAATGGTACATATGGCTCCTTTGATAAAGTCGGCGAAAGCTTTTTTAAACAACTTTTTTGTGCTTTTGTCAGTTAAATAAATATTTGAGTAGATTGTATTATTTTCTGTCATGTAATGTAACATAATGCATTCATCATAAAACATAAACTGACTCACTGACTGCAGAACCAGTGTGTGTTTGTGTGGTTCTCAGTGTTCTGACGGAGATGGAGCGAGTCCACCAGCTGATGGGATACTGTCCGCAGTTTGACGCCATCAGCGACCTGCTCACGGGACGGGAACATCTGGAATTGTATGCCCGTCTCCGAGGTGTCCCCGAGGAGTCTGTCACCAAGGTAACAGAGGCCAGAAGGGCTTACCTTGCAACATGGAGAACCGTACATATTCACAGGAACATTTAAGTTCTGCTCAGTGTCTGCTGGAGTCGTGTCCTGTGACCCTAATGGAAGTCCTATATTCACCGCAGGTGTGTTTTCTCAGGCTCATAGTGATGTAGTTCCTGTGGTGTCCCGTAGGTGGCACAATGGGGCGTGAAGAAGCTGGGTCTGACCCAATACGCTGAGCGGGAGGCTGGAGGTTACAGTGGAGGCAACAAGAGGAAACTCTCCACCGCCATCTCTCTGATCGGAGCTGCTCCCGTTATATTCTTGGTGAGGATTTAACCCACGCTTGGAACCAAAACCACCTTCACTTTAGTCAAAGTCCCCACGGTGGGGTTTTTTCTCACCTTGGGAGACCGGTAGAGTGACTCACCAGTCCCTCTAACCTCTATTTATTCTAAGAGCTAATGAGTATTTTATTCCATTAACATTTGAAAATCGAAATTCTACATATACAATGTCATATAATGATATTATTTGTTGTGAATTGCTGTTTCATCAAGTACAATAATAAAAACAAATAAGATTATAATAGTCTTATTAATTAAAACTCTTTCTGTTCATGCTCAGGAAATGCGTGCCTTCAAAATAATAGTTATGGATGTATTAGGGCATTAACAGAAACGTCGACGAGTCGACTTCTGTAGCACAAGTCAACTTAAATTTGGAGGAGTCGACAAGTCGTGATGACGTCATCACATTGCCAGCGGAGGAACAACACGGACACACGGCTATCCAGCAACACACACCTAATGTCTGCTTAAGCGATGTTATTCTTTCTCTCCCTCCCTCTCGATGTGGTTGTGTATTTAGTGCAGACTCTGCCTCTGATTCACTTAAGCAGACACTGTGTCTGATCACGAAGGTATTGTGGGTAGATCGCATGGCATTACAATTTAGCCATCAGCCTATCATCAGGAAGTGACTGAAATTTGTCACGTGATTGACAGTCGGTCTGACCAATCAATGAGCATGCGCATAACCACACGTTATAG
>JAPTHA010000019.1:7620543-7639123 GCA_029814585.1 Gymnapogon annona | reverse complement strand
TGTGTGTGTGTGTGTGTGTGTGTGTGTGTGTGTGTGTGTGTGTGTGTGCGTGCGTGCGTGCGTGCGTGTGTGTGTGGGATCACGGTGCCTGTGTGTGTGCGTGTGCACTTTATGTTGTGCAGTTAAATTTCAAAGAAAACTCCAGGTGTTGTCCTTTGTTTTGTTGGTTAAATGTTAATGCTTGCGTCTTATAAGTGTACATTGTTACGTTGCAGTGAACTTTAATACTAGTTGCTCATTGCTGGACAGATGTGTGTATCCGTGTCATTCCTCCGCTGACAATGTGATGACGTCATCACGACTTGTTGACTCGACTTTGACTTTATTGACGGATAAGTTGACTTGAAAAAAACTGAAGTCGTTAATGCCCTAGTATGTATGGATATGTATACATGTGTATGTATGTAGGAATGTGCATATATAGATGTATGTGTATATGCTTTGCTTATGCGTGCTTGCTTTCTTATAGATAGATAGATAGATAGATAGATAGATAGATAGATAGATAGATAGATAAAAACTTTATTAATCCCTCGGGAAGGTTAATCTGGGAAATTGGTGAATTTATCGACAAATGCCACAACACACCCACAAATGCATACTGTGTATGTCGTACAAGAATTCAATTTGATGTATATAGTACTTCTGTCTGCTCTTATCCTGTGCTCTTTGCATTTTTGCTGCTGTAACGCACAAATTTAACCGTGGTGGGATCAATAATGCTCTATCTAACGGTTAAGCATAAAAATCATGTAAACCAAGGGTATAATGTATGGTTCAGATAATTGAAAACAAAACCACTGTCATGTCTTGTCCTTTTATCTTAAATACGTCTGTTTCTTCATTTCAGGATGAACCAACCACTGGCATGGACCCGAAGGCCAAGAGGTTTTTATGGAACTGCATCCTCAGTGTCACCAAAGAGGGAAGAGCTGTAGTTTTAACCTCTCACAGGTAGGGGGCGACATTCACCTCAGTACAAAACAGGCAGCTGCTGATTGGAAA
The DNA here is from genome assembly GCA_029814585.1 of Gymnapogon annona. Lineage (NCBI taxonomy): Eukaryota > Metazoa > Chordata > Actinopteri > Kurtiformes > Apogonidae > Gymnapogon > Gymnapogon annona. Next base: position 7,638,118 of record JAPTHA010000019.1, on the reverse strand, counting down.
ACACTGGTTTTAACAGCTTCATGGTCACTTTAACATTTTGAATAAACACAGATAAACCCATCTTTTGTGTTTTGGTGTAAATGAAAGAGAACTGCCTTCCACTCAGTTTGTGAATCATAATGGGCTTAATTTTCTGTTGTCTTTTTTGTGTCAGTATGGAGGAGTGTGAGGCTCTCTGCACCAGAATGGCCATCATGGTCAATGGCAGGTTCCAGTGTCTTGGATCTGTGCAACACCTGAAAAACAGGTAACAAAACAAAACCAACCCACCACAGGGTCCAATTCAGCTAATGGTATGGATTTAAGAAGGGTGTAAATGATTTTAATTCAGGTTGCACATACAGACTGTAATGTGAACAATGTGAAATGTCTTACTGATAGAATACTTCTCTTATTATTTGGCCTGATATTGATTGTTTTTTGCATTTGTAGATCTACTTTGGTCTGTATGTTGTAATGCTAATGTGTAAATGAGAAGCTGAGGTGTAACGGTGTTGAAACTGCACATTATTGTTTCCAGATGTGTCTGGGGCCTAGTGGTCACAGAAAAGCAGCTGATTCAGTCATTTAAAGAGGTTCACAGTCATGAGATGAGTGAAATTAGCAACTACAGTGATCAGAGTGTGAACAACACTGTCCCACCAGTTGTGTCTTTCACTCTTGTTTGAGATTCAGTATTTGTACTTTGCTGAAGTATTTCCATTTTAACCATTTATACTTTTATTCCATCTCAGGGGTAGGTAAATGTTGTACTTCTTCATTTTTCTCAACATTTTTTTTACCCATGACTGTGATTTTAAATGCTCTGACTATAAAGTGCTCTGACTATAAATAATAATTTTCTACCACAAATAACCATTGACTTTCTTCACATCTCACTGTGAAAGAAGAACCTCCCATTAAACTTGAAGGAGATATTGATATTTCTAAACTCATTCGGATCTGATTTCTTGTTCTGCAGGTTTGGAGATGGCTACACAATCATCCTCCGTCTGGCAGACTCTAAACCCAAAGAAGCGTCATCATTCTCTGTCGACTCCTACATCAGGAACTCGTTTCCTGGGATTGAAATGAAGGAGCAGCACCAGAACATTCTGCAGTACCAGCTGCCCTCACACCAATGCTGCTTGGCACGAGTCTTTGACGTCCTGGCCAATAACTATGAGGAGCTCGGCATCATCGACTTCTCCGTCTCGCAGACGACGCTGGACCAGGTGAGGATGTAAAGACGTCTAATACAGTGATACCCAACCCCCGGGCCTGTCCGTGGGTTATTTGGTACCAGGCCACACAGAAAGAATATACAACTTTCATTATTTCTGTTTTATTTATTACTAGAGTCTGAACGATGTTTTATTTTGAAAAACTACAGGATTCTCTCTACCGCATCTGTCAGTGACTCAGTCTTGAGGCATGTTAAGGTGCTGCCTGGCTTGTGCTCCAACTGGTAACCCATAATACATTAGTGCTAAATCGAAACCCCAAAACTTGAAAAATGAACAAAAAACAAAGTTTCCTTGGTAAAAGAGAGGCTGTTACTCATGTTATGTTGTTGGTGTGATGTTACTGCTAATTGTTACATACACAGTGGATTCACCCATAATATTATATTATTATTACATATATTATCTGTTTTTATGCCGGTCATGTCATTACATTTTGTTGTTTTCATCCGCCACAACTTAAAGGCCAATCCGTGAAAATATTGTGATATTACACCCATCCGTAGTTTAAAAAAGCTTGGGGAACGCTGCACTCATGTACATCACATGAGTCTGTAAATGCTGTCAGCTGAAAAACCCAAGGACAACCTGTGGTGCTTGTCTATGAACCAGAAAGATAAATCCTTTTAACACAGGATTTTATGTAAAAGATCAAATGAAGAAGAAACATTATCTGTGGTGAGCGCTATCTAGTGCAGGTCATACACTCATTTATTCACCTGGATTTGATGTTTCAGTTGCAGCTTCAATACACAAAGACATAATGGACATGAACAAATTGGAGTGAGATGACATGGATTATCAATCTCCGTCTTTTCCGTCAACAATAACGGCTGTGTTTTGCAGGTGTTCGTCAACTTCGCCAAAGAGCAGACAGATGACGACTGCCTCACAGAAGTGGTCGTCAACAATGGGACTGTGCAGACCAACATGGCATCTTGTCCCCCTCAGATTAACCCCACCATCACCACCACCGTCTCCACAGTTCAGCCACCAGTAACTATCCCTCCGCAAAGTAGGACTCTACTGCAGGCAGCTGGCAAATCATCTGGTGGTAAAAATAAAAAAGAGGGTAAGTCCAAGCACGGAAAGACGAGCAAAGGGAAATCCAAAGACGTCAGCGGAGAACCAAGCAGCAGCATGGCAATGACCCAGATCCGGAGAGAGGAGACGGTCCAGAGTGCACCTCGGACCAGCCGGAGGGGGAGCAGCAGTTCCGACAGCCACGATAACCAAGGAGAATCCGGTAAATCCAAAGCGAACCGATCCAAACAAAACAGAAACAGCAAAGATCCCACTGCACTATTCATGGTCGGCGGCAATACACAGGACAGTACACTGTGAAAGAGTCTGAACGACACCACCAGGACCAACTACTGTTACGTTTTTATCAGGTAAAGGTGCAACTCAAGTCATCAGAACGCCAGTAAAAAAGAAATTGTGATCATTGGTATGAGGCGATACCAAAAGTTACAGCTTCCCAAACGGGCTTCAGTGCCTTGTTGAACCATTGAAAACATCTGTAGCTTTAATATGCAGCATCTTTCTGTTGAGTCTTTCCATTGTTTGTTTCTGTGTTTGTTTCATCAGTCGAATAACAAAGGTGTATTCAGTACACCAGTAAAGAGGCCAGATGTGGCGTCCCTCAGGGCTCAATCAGTAGACCCGTTATGATCTAATCTTTCTTTTCCAGCAAGCACTTTAAAAAAAAAAAATGCTGCAAATATTCTCACAGTATAGACTCCAGTACACTTGTTGCATACCTTTTAAAGCTTAGTTGACGTGTTTAGATGCATGTATGAATGTTTAAAGGTATTTGCAGGTTATGTTACAACAAAATGGGTTTATTTATTGTAAAGCTTCAAATGCTTCAGTGAGTAGGACGTCCCTTCACCTCTGCTTCCAAATATGGATGTCATTGTACTTCCTTCTTTATGCATTACTTATTTCAATATCAACTTTGAATTACAAATGAACAACCTCTGAGCTGCAACTACACACTGAAAATGACAAGTTTTGACAAAGTTAAGTGTCAAACTAACCATAGTGTTGTTCAACCTGCAGACACAATATTCCTGCATGGAGCAGCTGCATGGTCTGAACAGAGTCTTTATCAGAATTCACAGTGCAGCGTAACACAACAGCCATTTTTTAAAATCCAAAACCATCATTTTCACTAAATGTCTTTCATGCTGATCATGTTACACCCACATTAAAGACCCTACGGTGGTGCTAAAATCCTGAAGACCAAATGTCTTGTCCTCTCTGGGCTTCAGTAGAAACAAAATTTTGACCTCACTCTTAACTTTCATAGTTACAGTTAATGTTCTACTAGTAAAAATAGATGTGGAAATCCTATATTGTAAAAGGGAAATGGACTTTATGTGTGTCTCGGCCACCACACAAAAGCTGAAACAGCTGACTGTTGCAGTTTATCATACTAATGGCTTGTGGGTCGAGGAAGAGACTGGCAAAAACAGCAAGTTAATAGGACCAATATTTTGGGAGATATTAATAATTTTGGAATACAATGGCCAATCATGTTGCTTATGCACAGAATCATCATTGAAGGGGGTTACCAACAGCAACAGATAGACAATGTTGCCATCTTGGATATTCAAGTAGAAATGCTAGTGGAACTCACCAAGAAAGTAAAGAAATGAACTGTTTCAGAGGATCTCGAACCACACGTCACATTTAACCATTATTTAATCAGGTAAGTCGTTGGAGAACCAATTCTCGTATCATCAAATCCAACTAAATCCCACATACTGAATTTCATGTATTTGATATTTAAGTGTTACTGTTTTGTCAATCAGTGCTTTGGTTTTTTTTTTTGTTTTTTTTCATACGTCTACTATTTAAGTGTCACCAGAGAGTAAAAATAATCCTATTTTGCCCAGTGTTATTCTATGACATTTGGAGTCATGTTATATTTTTTTCCCTCTAAATGTTGAAATCAGGCGTTTAATGCTGCACACTTCTGAAAGGTCCTTTAAACATGATAGAAATCAAGTATTATAATCCACTAAATGTAACATTTTCTATTGGAGACATTTTTATTTCCCACTTTGTTTTCATTGTTGTTGCAGATTTGTCGTTTTTAACTTTTTTATATCATGCCAAACAAGCAGTAAAAGAATCAGTAACTTTGATTTGATTGAATCAAAGTTACTTCAGATTTGAGGAATTAATAACAACAATGACGATCAAACAACAACAATGCCTTTGTCAACTTTTTAAAAATTAATTTCAGAGGTAGCTGACAGAATAAACCACTCGAGGAATATTAGCATGAGACAGATATATCAACGTCTGCTGAATTAAAATACTAAATGTTGTAATCTACGGTTGAACCGATGCATCATGAAAACTGTAATCACAAATACTATGCTGCACTAAAAGAAGAAACTGAATGTACTTTTACAATATACTTGAACAATGTTACTTGAACATTGATCTGTCTGTTCATCTACACTGGAAAACGTAGACCTACTTAGAACAGTTGTGTGAAGTTGAATAAATGTTGTCTTGTATGGTTTTAACTCTCCTACTCATTGTGAATTTTTGACGAGTCAAATCAATGGGTTTTTCTTTGTCATAGCAAAGATGAGCGGAGGGAGCCTCTTCTGTCTTTGAATGCTGTAAAAAATGAGAGAAATGAAATTATTAAGTCACCGTTGCAGTCATTTGTGTGATTTTACGTGTGCGTAAATACATAATAATAATAATTTCGTTCTCTTTCACGGTGTATTTTATTCAATTTTTTTGGAATTATTATGTAAACAAAAAAACTTGGTCAGATGTTGAATGAATATTTTTACTTGGAACCTTAAAACTTTTCAACTGTAAATGTTTAAAGCCTCTATCAACGTGTAACTATGTAAATTAACCTTTATTATTTGTCATTTAATGAGGTATTTCTCATCCAGACTGACAAGATTTCAGATTGTCAGTATCTTGGAAAACCGCATCTAATTATTTAAGCATTAATATCGTAATGGATACAAAATATATATACTATATGTAATTTTCCTAGTTAGCCGTTTCAAATACTCTACATTTCCAACACTTCCATAAAAGTATCCATTAAACCTACACTGGGGCTGTGTTTTTTAGCTCCTGCCAATGTTCCGTCCTCTTCTCCTTCAGATGATTGATCACCAGCAGACGATCACACCTGAAGCCCCTCCATGCTTCATCATCATCGCTCCTCTTCCTCCTCAGTTTGTCAGTGACTGTTTGCAGCAGCGCCTCCAGACTGGACAGGGAGATGTCAGGGAGATGAAACTCCTCCGACGTCTGGAAAACAACACCATGGGAAATGAACCCAATGACATAGCAGTTATTCGTCCAAAAACAGAAGAAGAATCCTGTTTGTTGCTGTGTCTGCAACATATATTACATTTCTTGTCATTTTAAGTCGTGTTTCATACTTAAGTCATTTTTAGGTCACTTATATTTCTAAATTTCCTGAGTTTGAGGCAACGACTCGTGGAGAAAAACTTGCTGAACTTCATGATTCTCGTCTGATCGGAAGGTCCTGCAACGTTGGCCTTTGGAAACAACTCTCTTATGGGAAACTTATGTGGCTCAAGAGTTTCCTCTTATTACAGCTGACCGCACAAATGTCTTGCATAAGATAAACTGTTCCTTATAGAAAGACGGGAAGAAAAAAAAGAGGGAGGAGGTTAAGAAAAGAAGACTCACAGTGTTGGACAGAGGCCGGTCCATCCCCGCTCTGTGCTCCAGCTCTGGTTGTGTCCCTGATGCTTGGTCTCTGTTTCTTCCTGTTCTGGTCTTTGTTGTCATGGCGACCGTTCTCTCTGATAAATCGATGTTGGGTAAAGCACTGTGATTCCTCCCGTTCCTCAGATGTTCTTCAACCTCCACAGGTGGGATTATGGGTGGAAGGACACACTGAGGAGTCGGTGTCCTCCTGGTCTTTGTGGTTCTGTCCAGTCCTGGATCCAGAGTCTGTTCACATGTTTCTTGTCTGCTGCAGGGTGTCTCCTCCCTCCTGATCTCCTTTTCTTCATCCTCCTCCTCCTCCTCCTTAGCCGAAGCCAGAACAGGCATTAAATTGACATAAAGCTTCATCACGTTTCCTGATTTCTCAAACGTCTTGACTCTCACTATATTTTTTTTTGTCTTCGGTACAGCTTTGACCTCTGACCTTACAGATCTCATCCTGGGAACTGATTTGACTTCACGGATGATCATGAGCTGAGTTTCTGGTGCATATTTTTCTAATTGCTCTGTCCTCATCTTCTGGTCCTTCCTCATTCCAATATTCACAAAAACACTTACAGTTCTCTGATATGGTCCAAACATAATCCTCTTTTAGAAAAAAGTAAATGCCACTGGATCGGAAGGGTTGAACCTCACAGACTTTCAGCTGAAATGTGGCGGACTCTTTTCCTTTTGTAATGTGAGGCTGAGGACAATAATGTGACTCAGGTCTATTAAAGTGGCTGTTATGGAAACACACACACAAACTGCAGCTGGACTTATTGTGGAGAGGAAACAATCTTATTTCAACATAAGACGAAGCATGAGTCATCAACATTTAATATCCCACCTAAATGTCAGCTGGAATCAGAGGCATAACCGTTTCAGAGGCTTTACATTTCAGGTCTTTAAGAATGGGTTTTATGAGGGTTCCCAAAGATCATCTATGGATGAGATGACTAAGGAGGACGTAGCAAAACAAACCTGGCAACGGAAATCAGCATGGAAGTGCAGTTTTCCAGATTTTGATTTAGAAATCAATATATGAGATGGATTTTTAGGAAATCTGCAAAAGAAATTGAAGATTTGGGATGTTTGGTGTAAAATGAAGAGGTCATAGTATATCTAATAACCACCTGTCCTAAAAAATGCTGTGTTTTTTTAAGTATTCAGTCAAAACCAGATTATAATACTAAAAACAAACAAAACTAAAGTCATTCTGTGCATGGATGCAGTAATAAAGATAATTGCATAGATTGAAAGATTACTTTTTGAAGAATTTGGAAAAATTTTCAAAGGGACGTTTTCCAAAGAACTAGTGTAATAAATAAAAGCTATCGCAGGCAGGTTTACGCACATTTTGCGTTGTTAGCATTTTAACTAACATTAACCACTAAACGAGCTGCAATATATTTTTTTTTAATTCTTTAACATCCATGCACAAATGAAAGTAATGCAAATAATTACTAACAATTAGAATCATAATTCGTTGAATTTGGTAGAATACTAAATGTAATTATAGTAATAATATACTATAATTTTGGGAGTAATGGTGTTTTTTTTTTGTTTTGTTTTTTTGTAACGGGAGTAATGGTGTTTACGTGTTCACACTGCTCAGAGTGACGCCTCTGTCATTACTTCTATCTTTGTTTCGCTATTTTCGCTCAGCTCAGTGTCAAGCTAGCAGCCCGACTGCTGCCTGCCTATCGTAATCTGATAAACGGTTTTCACTTTTTAAAGTTTTTTTTTCAGTCGTATTTATTTTATACCGATCCAGCTGCAAGGATCCCCCTATTTCAGTTTCCTGAATAAGATGGTCGTTGTGACAGATGATAATGAAGAGCAGGATAATATGTGAGTAAAAATTCTGCCACTAACGTTTAGCATTAGCTTAACTAGCTCGTTTTTAAATGCCCAGCTTTAGTTTCACTCGGGGAGATTTGTAACTGTCCTATCTGTTGCAAAACTACGAGGTCGTCAGTCGTTGGGTTTATTTGGTCAGATGCTATTTGTTATTTTAATAACCTTAACACTGGTGTTTTTCTTCAATTTACAACCGTTGTTATTCTCTTAGCGTATTAGCTTTAGCTGCTAACCTGTGTTTATTAGCTGACGCCTTTCAATAACCAGTGTTTGCATGTTAATAAATAAACTAATGCGTCTCTGCACTTCTTAAAATATATTTTACGCTGAAGCTGCTCCCTTGTGTATATTTTCCTGATAAAGTCTCACTAGTGTTCAGAGATTTCGTTTAAATAAATCCTGTAACCAGTAGCTAGTTTCATGCAATGTGTTTACATGATATTTACATGATAAAGTGAGATTTAGTGGATTTTGTCCTAACTCAAGCAGAGATACTCCCATAAGGTGCTGTTGGTGCTGCTGATAATATGCAGGACATAGATAGGCTAAAAATGGCATAGGCTGAGTGAGTTGGCAGGTACTCACTGGCAGAAAACACAACATGGGCGGTTTCACCGAACACCCACTGACCTACATGTGAAGCTGCTGCAGGATGCTATTCTACTGCAGTCAAACACAGCTCCACTGTGCATTATAGATGATCATGTCTTACATTTAATCAGGATGGGAGTCACTGGGATTAAAAGGCAGTCGGACGGCACAGTTAACATGGTTTTGACAGCTGTAGATCATACAAGAACAACACAACCAAGAGACAAATAACAGGGTCACAGTCAAAATAATTGGGTCAAACATATAAAACCACCTGAATCTGCTCCAAGTCATGTCACATTGCTAGTATGAATGCATTTTCCAAGACCTTCTGTGGTTAGATTTCATATTCATTCCAAGTAGAAGGACTGGGTATTTGTAGTTAGTGCAGACCTTTGAATTATGAGAGAATAAGAGCAACCCCTGAATCTGAACATTACCAATATCTATTTCAAAGATGTTCAAAGGCAGTACTAAAAAAAGATGCATTAATGAGAAGAAGAACATGTTTTAGAATACAAGATGCAGTTTTATAACTGCATTTTGTATTCTAAAGAGTATATGATGCATAGCAAGATGCTAAGATGGCTTGTTGTCAACACCATATTTTGCTCTTTTGAATGCATGCTGTTTATATTTAAACAATAGTCATAGAGTTTGTCCTAATGTTTGGAGAAGGCTATTACGATGAGGAGGATTCTGTTGGATTTCTGTTTAGTTGATCAAACTCTGCATGAGATGACTGTTGTTATTTGGCACTATATAAATTAACTTTGATTTGACGATTGATGGTGGGTGTTTAACCAGTTTATACTTTACTAACCTCAGGAAAAAAGAAAGTGAATTATAAAAGCTGATATGATTGGTGTGTAACTAATATGTAAATGGAAATGTGGTTATCTGCTTTCCAGCCTGATAGGGGAGCGTAAATGCGTCTCCTTGCCTTGTTCTCCTGCCAAAAGAGGGTCTCCCACCAAAAGAAAACAGTACTATATTAACCAAGCCATTCGAAACTCTGACTTCATTCCTCGAGCCAAAGGCAAGAAGAGCCTGCGTCGACAGGAGAACAGTAAGCTCTGGATTCAAACCTGCACCTGTATTTTATGTTTTGACTCTTATTATTTTATTTTACGTGTTATAAATGTGTTGCTCCAGCGCTGCTCATTTTAACTTAATCCTCTTTGTCGTCTCTCTTCTCTAAAATCAGCGCGTTTTCTCACCAATCTTCTTGAGAAAGATGAAGTCTCCAAAAATGATCTTGAGGTTTGCAGTAACCCGGCCATCCCGTCGATCTTCACCGAGGCCTGCACCAATCGGAACTACGTAGAGGTAAGTCCCAAAGAGACCATTAACCCCAGCTGCCACTGCCAGTCCAGGCTCAGCCTTTTAATTTAAGACATTGTAGTGTATGTTAAAACTTTGTGGTTGAAGATGTAATGTAATCAGAACATTTCTACATAAACATCTACTCCTTTTCAAACAGATACGGTTGGGTATTTCTTTAGTATAATGTAAATGACTTTTTTTGCTCATCTTCATCTTATGTTCTTTTAGCCATGGAACGACTTTATGAACGTCTCAGGTGAGGAGCAGGAGAAGCTTCTGTCTCTGCTGGAGGAGGAGGAGGCGGCCAAGAGGAAACAGTCGGCCCGACTCCTCAAAGACCAGAGGAATGGTGAGTACCCATCACTGAGACGTCCCATTCGATGCCTTCAGCACAACACCTCTGTTAACTCCTCCTTTATCCTCAGTACATCCTGCCTTCACTGCTCGCGACTGTTTCCAGAGGATCGATCGCAGGCTTCGAGCCACTCTGAGACCGAAACGAGTCCCTCTGGTAAGAGTCGTGCATTTCTTGCTGCTCCTCACTGAGTGTGTGGGATGGTCAGGTGGTGGTTAGAATAGAATAAAAGTACGGAATTAATAAAAACTGGGAAATTGGCATGTAACCTCAGCAGCATGACAGAAAAACAACCATAGAATAAAATAAATCAAGTGAATAGAAAGTACATATATATATATAGTATGAGTAGTATTTTATTCAGTTTTTTTGTCTTTTTCACCTCCTCACAGGGGACGCTGGAAACACTTGAGCAAAACCTTCTGAGTTTTTTCAACACTCAGCCGAGTTCAGTTTACAAAACCACCCTCAGCAGCAGGTACCCACACACACACACACACCCTCTCGTACACTCCACATATGCCTTAGTTTGTACTCATACACAGGAGAATTTTTATATGAGCTGCTGGACACAACAATTTGGGGATAAAGTGTTGTGAAGATGAAGACGCAGGATTTCATTGATGTAGTTTAGAAACTGGATCCATGGCGTTGGTTTGTCGAAGGTGCTTTTTGTCAGAAGACGCTGAAATGTGTTGTTTGTGTTTGTGATTCAGTTTTGAGCGTCTGCTGCTGCACGCCATCTGCCAGTACATGGACCTGGAGTCTGCAAGTGAGTGGAAACAGCAGATCACCGTTTCTGAGATTCACCACTAATGGGGAAAAGAGTTGGTCACTCGATATTTATGGCATCACTGTTTATTTGACCATCAGGCACTGACTTCCAGGGCTCCCGTCAGACCGAAGTGACGAACAAACAGCAGGGGTTCCAACCTCCTGCTATTCTGCTGTCGGCCTACGTGGAGCAGATGAGCTGAGAGGAGGACCGACTCCGCCTCAACAGGGCGCCTCCGCATGCAGACGCCTTGGGAGATGTAGATGAGGTCTGCAGTGTGTCCATAACATCAGCCAGACCTTACCATTTGTGTCTGTGCTGGGGTGAATTTTCCACTTATTTGCTCCCTGGTAGATTTCAAAGCATGATATAATAACGATGAAAGTCGAAACCTCCATTACTAAACTCCTCTAAAGACCCCTCTAAGAGCAGCGCAGCATTGTCTGCTGCCTGTGAGAGCGAAGAACAAACTGACCTGTTAGAACAGCGCTGAGCCGGTGTCGAGTCAGTGTGGAAATGTACGACCTCGTATGTGATCTGGACCTCAGTTTAGATCAGTAGATCTGATCTACTTTCAATTTAATTTAAAAATGATCAGTTATTTAAGGGTTTTCAGGAGATATTTCCTAAATGAAAAAAAATGACAGATGTCTAATAATCTTTTACTACAGAAAAAAAGCAGAAAAACCATTAAATTAATACATATGAAATGTATTTGTCACAAAATATAGTTGAGTGAAATGTTTAAAGGTTTGTCACCTTTTATATAGGGCTGGGCGATAAAACGATGACAATGTGTCACAGAATAATTTTTCATCTATAGAAATATAAGAAGGTTCCTTCAATTCAGTCATTCATGGTTTTGACAGATTTTAGAACAGCCTATCATGAAGTAGTGCCACACCAAACCAAACATGTTGGAATAGAGAAACGTCAAGTTAGGTTGTGTCACACAGCAAAAGGCAATAGCTCTCGAAACATCTTAGCTGCCGAACAGCAGCAGAATTGGAGGAATTAGTAACACGTCTTAAGTTTGATTTGGTATGCTCTATGGTCTACAATATGATATCATGATACCTCTAATGTCGCACAAGGAAAAAATTATTTGGCACAGCAGCAAAACAAACAAACAAGCATACATCTGTACATACATACACACAAACCATAGCATTAAGCAATCATACCTATAAACATACACAGAACACAGATACTTAAATGTACATTAATATACACAAAAATAATCTACACATAAAAACTACACATACACATTCACATAGATATACAAAATATATAAACACATATGCGCATATATACAGTATATATATATATATATATAAACACATTCATATACACTTGCATTCTATATATTTTACATATATATGAAATGTACACACACCATATACATAAAATAATATACAAACTACACATACGAATACACATCTACATTTTTTATTTGTTTTACTCATTGTGAGGTACATACTGCATGACCCCCCACACCCCACCATCTGTTTTATCTATCTTTCTCTGCACATCTGACAGGAAATAAATCATATTTAAATACAAAATAACCTGATGTCATCACAACTCACTGATGACAAAATAGGACTTGAATTTGTATCGCGGTACATGTCGATACCGACTGAAAATGATTGTGGCATGAATTTGTCCGGTGTCGCCCAGCCCTACATTTATAAAGCAGTTTAAGATCACCCTTTAACCCCCACACTAGTCCAGTAGAAATCACACCGAAAGAGTCTGTACATTTGACATGTTCAGTATTCTATTATGCCATTCTCTCAGTATGTGACTCAATTAAAGTGGGTCCTAAACTTGAATTTGGGAAAGACAAATTCCCATAGTAATGATTTCATCTCTTTTCATCTGACCTGGATGTAAAACCTTCTATCAATATAAAAGATGAAGCTGCACACACTTTTCATTATCAACCAGATTAAGGGTTTTTCCTGAAGCAGCCACATCTGCACAAACAGAACCATGACGTGTAATTAGAACCTGTGTGTGTTGTGTGTTTTTTTTTTTTTTTTGTAGTATCGTGGTAATTATTCTAATGTTTTATTCTAAAACTGAATGAGAATCAGCTGAATCTCAGTGACTGGTGTCATTAAGGGCTGAAAAATAAATGGAAAATCTGCCGTTTCCTCTGCATCGGCAGCATCGGCGCTGTTCCGTTGATGGCAAGTATGTAAAGGTGCTACGTAACAAATGCATCACTGCCTGAAAGATTAGCCTGTAGGATCAGTGTTAAGTGGTCAAGCATGAATATTAGTCATTTTTAGAAGCACAGACACATCCTCATCATGCAATACAAGTACATGTGGCATCAAGGGAATGAAGTCCTGTGAAGGGAATGAAATTCTGTCGCTGCCTGAAAGTAAAACCTTGATCATTGTTATTTTCGGGTACATCAACAGAAGTCGCTCATTAACTCTTTGTACTTTTTTTTTTTTAATGTTTTCTCTGGACACGTTTCATTTAAATCTGAACATAACATATAACATATACACGTAACATAAGCACATAACATATTTGAACCAGTGCAATGGCTCATCAGCAGACGATCACATCCTCTTTAAGGTTTGACGTTCTTTGTGTTACAGTGGGAGGGTGATTTTTGTGTGTGTGGCTGGAAACCCCAACCGTCAGCTGCTGATGAGCCATTGTCTCTGCACAAGAGTATAAACTAGAAGTCGAGTGACGGTTTGACAACAAGGCGATACTATCCTGGTCACATGACTTGAAGTATTCTGTAAGTTCTCGTACTTGTACGATTAGAGATCATGACAAGTGTTTCCCCAGTGTCATAATCAGGTTTATTGTTACTTTACTCAACAGATACTTCTGTAATAGTCACAAAGTCAGGGAATCTGATTTACAGATTCACTGATTGTCTTGTTACCTTAGACCAGGGGCTGCAAAAAACCCAGACCAGTAACACCTACCCATTATTATTCTTCTTTTAGTGAGAAAAAGTAAGAAGTGCAATTTTAACAGTATTCTGCCCCGACTTCTCATTTTACACACGTGTATTAAAACGTATACACCACAGTGGATCTCCAAACGATTAATAAGCAGAATACTAATAAAGTTGGACTTATTGTTTTTAAGAAATTTCAGGTTCATGTTTTGATTATTTGCAAAAGGAAAGGATAGAATGTAATATGTATCTATTTTATTTTTTTTTTTACACCAATTATGTCCATGTATTGACAGGATTAATGGATCAATAGGAAATTAATTATCTTCTATCAGTAGGAGCCGTTGGTGGATGTTTGGGTCTTGAAGGGTTAACTGGACCACCACTCTTGTGTGAGGAGGCGCTGATAGAACATAATTTCTGGTGAAGGCCTCTGAGGTTTGTGGTTTCTCAGTCGTACAACCCCCGTAAGAACACGTCTGCCTTACAAACACGCTTTCTATGTCGTGATGTACATAGACTTGTACATTTATACTTGACTGGATTTTGGAAAACATTTGTCCGACTTCTGTAAAACCTCCTCCCGGTTTCTTTTCTATACTGTCGACAGCAGCGTATTGAAACTAGGCCTGTCGGGGCATTTTGTTAACAACCAAAGTTTGTTTGCGTGTGTGTGTTAACGATGACGTCCACTTATCTCAGGCTTCGGACTCTTCTCTGAATTTCACTTTGTATTTCCACCTGATATTATTTTGTGATGGATGAGCTCATTGTCATCATATCGTGGGCCTCAGCATTTCAAGGCCTTGCCAACTTTTTACATGTACTGTAAATATTCATCTGGGTTCACTGACCTGTGCCAACACGTATGAAAACACTGCTCAGTGTGAAAGCTTTATACTCTCGTCTCCAACACCCATGTGTGTATATAATGATGTGTCTCCCTGTAATACTATTTATAATTATCACTGTAACTATTAAAACATGTACAACGCTAACTCTTCAGTGTCTGATTTACAGGATGAAGACAGATGCCATTTAATATACACCACATAGACAAATGTATTGGGACATGTTGAATCTAGGCATTCCTATTGTAATGGTTCTGGGGTACAAAACAATTCTAAATGTTTTTGTTTGTTTTTTTATCCATGACTATCATTTTAAATGTTGTACCTATCTAAATTTCTATGTAAGCAATTTTCTACCACAACTACAACTTCACATTTCACAGAGGGCGAAAAATCTCCCATTGAACTCTAATAAATATTGATGTTTTTATCTAAAATAAGTGTGAACAGATTATCTTACGGCTGTATACATGATGTGTCCCAATATTTATGTCCATATAGTTTATAAACAGTGTAACTAAATTCATGGAAATTCCGAGAAAATTTTGGATTTAGATGAGATTTGTGTAAAGATGTGAGAAATCAGGTCTGAAAACAATTAAGGTGCTGAACCAAGACTTGTATATGAGTCAGTGAGGTGGTGCACATTTTTTGGGGGGGAGGGCAATTATATAATTTTTTTAAAAAAGAAAAGTAGTGACTAGTTAAAACGGAGCTCACAGCCTCCGGTGCAACGTTTACAGGTAGTGGCTGAGTTGTTCCACTAGGTGGCGCAATAGTACAGTGATACAGTATCCATGACGGATAGAACCAGGTAAAGCAGGGGTTTAGAACTTTAGTTTAGGGGCCAAATTCAGCCACATTTGGTCCGAAGTAGGCCGAACCAGTCCAAATCAATAATGTCAACTCCAAACTGTCCTTATATGATGAAAATGTTTATATCTACAAACTGTCCTTGAAAACAATGCGAATAACATTAACCTCAATTCTTAAGAAAACTAAGTGTGCTTTTGTCAATATTATACCTCAGCTTACAATTTATATATGTACATTACAACTTATAGATCACAGTGGATCTACAGATACACAAAACATTGAGTAGCAAGTAGAATATTGATAAAATTCCACTTCTCTACATATATTTGTGGTTGTAATTGTTCAGGTATTTATTTTTTGTGAAATTCTACGTTTTAATCTAAATAAAGGAAAATTACATGAAAATATGTACATTTCTACAGAGAAAATTTTTTAATTGTCTTTATAGGTTATTATGATCATATATTTTCCCCACTCAGTCTGTGGAACCTAGACTATAATTTTTGTAAATATCTTAGGTATAATTTTTGCATTTATACAAATTCATCCCAAGGACCAGACTGGAACCTTTGGCCCTCGGGCCGCATGTTTGACACCCCTGAGGTAAAGAATAGTTGACGTAGCAGTGTGCACATGTAGTGTCTTGAAATAATGTTATGTTGATTTGCGCAGTATCTCTTGAAAATTCAATGATGCTGTATAAGTTGTAAAAATAAATGAATAAGTTGAGAATACTAATATAAATTCATACATAGATATTGATACAAAAGGCGCTTTATTAGAAGAGTCTTAAGGACAGTGAAGGAGGAGGTTTACATGTCCTTAACATGAACATACTTCATTACAAGTACACATTTTCTATTAAACCCTCAGTCAAAGGGTCCATCATGTAGTAAAGCACTCCCTAACAGTGTCCAGATCTGATGTTCTTGACTTGTTCTCCTGATGTACATGTTTAACCCATAAAGACCCAGAGCTGCTTCTGTATCAGTTCCCAAATGAAATTTTCCGTATATGTAACCTGAAATATTTCCCACCATTTGTTTCAAACATTACCCACTGCATCAAGTACTTTATCAGTATAAATCATGTATATTACTCACTGATCATGTAGATGTCCATTAGAGCTCAAGTTAAAGTTTGGGGTTATTATGTCAAAAGACAGAAAACCTAAGAAAAAACAACTTTAGGTCAAATCTATCATTAACTGTGTCCATCCACTGTCATTGATTCAACTCCGTGGGTTCTAATGTTGAATCAATGCTGGAAAAGATGTTGGCGTTTCCATGGTAAGTATGGAGCCTCTGAACATCCAAATGAACAACAGTATCTGATGACCATGAAAAAGATGAATAACTGTGTTTACACCAATTATTGATAAGTAATAATAGGATTAAAGGACCAATAGGTATTAAAAAGTTTAGATCAACAGTGGATATTTGGATTTGAATGGGTTAATGTTGTTATTTTGCTCAAGGAAAAGAAGGTTTTTACTTCATCCTTCAACATCAACACATGGACGGGTAGGAGAAGAATGAGAACTGATCTGAAATACACTGGATCAAAGGCATGAAGCTCTGAAGGACTCTCCTGAATCAACGTCAGATATTTCTCAAGTAGTGAAATATAACACCCTGTTGTGTCATGTCTCTTTTACAAGTAAAATACTGAGTCACTTCCAGGAAACGTCTATTAAAGTGTACTTTTGTAATGACAGGAAGTAGAGCCATAAACTGAATGTTGATATCTGAGCTGAGATGATTTCTTTTATACATTTATACATACACAAAAGAAACCATGCATGTATGTATGTATAGATATATATATAGATATAGATATATTATTTACTTAGATTTTTCATTCAACAATACTACATTTACATTCATACACTACAAGATGACATTCACAAGACAAAATGTCAGGATCAGAGACAACAGACAAAAAAAAACAAAACAAAAAAACAGCAACACGTAAATAATTGAAACGCATGAATCAAGTCCTACAAGCCCTGCTAGGGTATATAGAGCTGGAACAATGTGGTGTGCTGGTAAATTTTCCATGTAGTTTATAAATGGTTCCATATCTTGTAGTACATCCTACTTCTTTTTT
>JAPTHA010000019.1:7600555-7616443 GCA_029814585.1 Gymnapogon annona | reverse complement strand
TTCCATTTTCTATCAATACATTTCTTAGTGATTGAATTTCTGTCAGTTTCTTCACACACTTTGACAGTTTGAGTTTACATTCACTAGTAGACACGCTTCAGGGTCCAGTCTAAATGTGACCACATGGATATTCGAGATGGTTTAAATTGGAGTAAATGAGTATAAATATCCACATCTGAGAGTCGGATGAAGGATTAGCCCTTTTTTTTTAAAAATCAAATTGACCTTTTGAGTACTCCATGAACATGCAGGTGTTTCTCCAAAAAGGACAAAGCAACCGTTGATATCGTGCGGTTGCAGTCACCACTTCAGAGGGTTTCACCAAAAAAACTCTTTCAGTTAATTTAGGCCCGAAGCCATTAGTCGTTCATTTGGTATCGAGTGTGAGATGGTGGTTTTTTCATCAGTGCAGAGAGCTTCAGTCCAGAGCTGTGACTTTAACCCAATCTCTCAGTGTGTCGGAGGTAATGAACACACTTCCCTCCCGGGTTACGTTACATGCGATGAGGCTGAGGGGAGGATCGTTTTTCTTTTTTAAATATCTTGAGCTCTTTATTTTAGTAAACAGCTGCAGGACTCCAGCAGCTAGTAAACAGTCAGCGCTCGCGGTGAAACCTAATCTGCAAATAAAGGAAGCCGATGACAGTTGTGGGACTATTAATTTTATTTAACCGAGGCTGGAGGGTTTTTTTGTTTGTTTTTTTTTTTTAATCTGCGTGTTTTTAGCACATGGGTCAGAGTCCGCACAGGTTGTCACTTACTTCACTGTCACAGTAAAATTAATGTGAGGCAGATACATTTCAGCTTCTCGCAGTGGAATCCCTGATAGCAAAATAATTCAGGGTTACATTTGGCCCAAAAATGCCTTGCCATTTTGGCAAGGTTCTGGGTGGAAATGACCACTCTCAAACCAAAGGGAGCCGTAACTCACCCAAAAACTAATTTTGGACTTCCAAAATATAGCCATAATTGTCCCAGGAAAAAACCCAAATCCCCACAATGCAGCCAAAAATGAGCCAAATCTGATAATAATGCCACCGCAAGCCCCCACCCCACACACACCACCTCATCAGATTTTTTTTAGAGCTAACCTTTGAATATGTACATACCTGTGTGTTGATCACTCTTTGAAAATGAAATGGAGTCCTCTTCTGGTAATTACCGCCTTTTGCACAGTGCTATAGCTTCACAGAATTGGCCGCTTTTTAGCTCAATCTTCTGGTTTACCTAAACTTAATCCTGCGCTTTCTCTGTATTGTGGCTCGTAAGACATATGCCATAACTCAGCCATAACCTCCTTATCTATTATATTTAACCATAATCATGCCACAGTTAAGCCAAAAGGCTTGTATAATGCCAAAAGAGCCAAAAATACCAATGTATATGATACAATACTGACCAAATATTTGCCATCTAGGATGATGACGCTCTTCATTTCTGGTGTGAATTTCAATCATCATTAAGTCTCAGTCGTTCATTCATTAAACATGAATTCTGAAACTACAGTATGATTTCAGGTGAGTTCCCTTCCAGTAAACCCTCCCCATCACAGTTTCAAGTTGAATATAGAAACTCTAAATTATTAAGATGAAACAGAATGAAATGACTGCACGCATAATGTGAGTAATATTCAGAGCCGGTTGGATTGAAATGTGTCTGCTGTTCACACCACATTAACTTTATTACACCAACGGCTAAATGAAGCTTGTGCTGTTTTCTCAAAACGGTCAGTTTTGCATGAGCACATTATTTGCTTGGAGATAATGTGTGTTCTGGCCAAAAAAATGTCATTATGGAAATTTAGAAGATTGATTTTTAAGGAAGTCAGGAAGTTCTATGTGGTTTTGAGCTTTTCTCTAGGGTCAGAATGTGAGAAAATGCCAAAGAATGTTGTGTTTTTCCACAGAATGTGTAGGGGAAAAAAGACAAATGAGGAGAAAAATGCACAAATACATTCTTTTCTCACCAGAAGATTGACTTTGTCTAAAATTAGACATGATGTAAATCTGAGGCTTAATTTTCTTCACACAGAAAGTGATAATAGACATTAGAAATAGTAATATAAACCATTTTAATTATATATGCAGTTAAATAAGTGCATGTTAGTGAACATCCATGAGAACTGATCATAACATATTATGTTATGATCATATTATGGTCTTATTATGGAAAATAGGGATTTTTCTCACTATATTTATCAGGTCAAAATACAGTACGTACAATCATAAACACTCCGTTTTTTTACATTTTATCTGTAAATCAAGTACTTTTTGCTTTTTTCCATGTATTTTCTACCAGACTGTAACACTTGAGTGATTTTTTTAATCAACTACCACAACCAGTTTGATACTCGATAAATAAAATTCTGAATGATCTGATCGTAGCTTCTTAAATATGAACGTTTTCTGTTTTTTTTTCTCCTGTGTGCCAGAAAATAGCAACTAATGACTGTTTTCATATTCAATTAACATGCCATGTGTTTCATTGGTCAATTAATTTATGTACTCATTTCTAAAATGTGAAAAATGTTTGAAATCCAAATCAAATTAATTTAATGTCACAGAAGAAGAAAGAAATCAGTTGTGTTGTATAAATACATTTGGATTGGAAATAAATAACTGGTAACAAAATGGATGCTGACTAATTTAATATTTGGCAACAAATCGATTAATCGACAACCATTTGAGGACATTATTTTGATACAAACACGATCATTAATTGATTTTTTTTTCTGACTGCTTGATTCTTTTGGCCTATAAAATATGAGAAAATATTATTTTTTAAACTTTCTAAGCCAAAACAAATCAGCGCATTGAGTCAGAATTTGAGTTTGTGGATTTTTTTTCTTAAGAAATTAGTAAATTGTTTAAAGAGTCGTTTGGTATTTAGCAACAAAGTGATTTAGTCGGCAAGATATTTGAAAAGTCAAATCTATTCAGTTTATTGATGCAGAAAAGGAAAGAAATCAGTAAATAAAGGTTGAATTTCAGATGTATTTATAATATTCAGCAGTCAACAAGAAGTTAACAAGACCTTTGATGACAACATTTTCTCAATACTTTCTGTTGTTTTATAACACATATAATAAAATTATTCTAGTTCTGCAGAGTTGTGATGAGTGAGTAAAAGTTGAGATACATTTTTTTCAATTAAAAAAATTGCATTTGTTGTCTCTGATCCTGTCATTGTGGGTTGTGAATGTCACCTTGTAGAGTACGAATGTAACTGTGATATTGTCTAATGAAAAATCGAAATAAAATATTTTTTAATTAGTCAATAGTTGCAGATTTGTCTAATATCTGGCAACAGATATTAAATTTGACCCATTAGTTAACAAGTAAAATTTACTCCATATATTGGTGAAGAAAAGGAAATAAATCAGTAAAGAAAGGCGAGTTGTAGTTATATTTCAACATTCAACATAGATTTCAACATTTTGTCTTGTTTTATAAAAGAGGTAATAAAATGAATGTCGTTCTGCAGTTTTTGAAAGAAATTTTAAAAAATTTAATTTGGGTGACTTTTTTTTACAGCATAAAGTGATGACATAGCTTTAGTTCCGCAGGAAGAAAAAAGAATATATACATATAATCTCTAATTCTGCTTTGGTGTGTGTTTCCCAGCGTTGTCAACGTAAACGTCACAGCACATGGTTGAGTGTTGATGTTTGTGCTTTCATCTTGAGGTGTGTTTTCAGGTTTATTCGTTGACTACTGACGCTCGTCTGGTCGGTTCCGGTCCACGCCGCGCGCATGAACCGCCGCCTTGCTCCGGGTGGGGGTGTATGCATTGCATGTACGTATGTATGTGCGTGTGTGTGTGTGTGTGTGCGTACGGGGGGCTGGCCCCTGCTGATTCAGAGGTTAGGAATTTGCATCTGATTGCTGTTTGTCAACCAATGATGTGAGTGTGCAGGCCGGAGCGTCTCCACGCCTCTCTCTCTCTCTCTCTATGTGTGTGTGTGTGCGATGTGAGCTCGGAAACCGACACTCAAACTCTGAAAACACAATTACACGCAAAAGCCGAATGCGTGGATATCATGCAGTCACATGAAACCACTTTATTTCTAGCCGATAAACATAGGAGCCACCTCTCGGCCTCGTCCTGGTTTCGGTGCCGTTGATTTTTCCCTCGGTGTTTGACCGAAGAGGAGCCTGGATTTCAGAGACAAAAACAGGAATGTGTCTTCCGGTTCCACAGAGTGAGACAAGCGAAGGGAAGCCGATGTAGTAAGTTTAGATCTACCTTCGTGTCGCCGCCGCTCCGTGTCCTCTGTCTTACCTGTTTATCTGCTTAATGTCGCTGTTTGTGTTGTATCTGTCTGTTGTCTCGTCTTCCTCACATAGAACCAAGACACCGTGTTTTCCCCCTCTTCCTTATCGATACGCCGTTATCAAATCTCCTAATCAATAGTCGATTGCTTTGCTGAGGTAGCGGATGGATCCGCTCTGACCGCATCACTCACCATCGAATGTTAGACGCACATTTTAAAAACTGCTATTACTTGTACTATTTTCTTTTCTTTTTTTAATGCTGGCTTTTTATGTTTTATGTGGTTCGATGTTTTAGACCGAAATGAAGAGTTAACGTAGCAAAGGTGTCTTAGAAGCTAGCGTTGTTGTCGTAAGACTTAAATTTACGACAATGGTATTTTATTGACTTTACGGCCAAATAGCATTAGCATTTGGACTGTTGACAGCTATTCCAAGCTTATGATGATAAGAATGTGTAAAAAATACAACAATTTACTTGCACATGGGTAGCAAAAATACGCGTTTTAACTGAATAAATTAAAATGATTCATATTTCAATGAACACAAGATGATTTTTAAAGTAACTGACTTTTTATGTCTTGTCAGTGTTTCATGTGGTTTGAGTAATGTTTTTGGCCGAAATGAAGAAAAGGCAGCAAAATAAGCTGTCTTAGGAGCTAGCATTGTTTTCGTAATGCTTAAATTTACGACAGTAGTATTTTATTACTTCAAAATGTAACAATTTACTTGCACGTGGTTGGGAAAATAACTTGCTTTACCTGAATAAATTGAAAACATTTTTATTTCAATGAGCGAAACATGATTTTCTTCTTGGTGGTGTCAACAGTTAGCTAAACATCCTGCAACTAATTCCCTATAAGGTTTAATACACTACATATAACCATTGTGTCCACATTTCTTGTAACTTGGACAAAATCCAGTTCATTTCAAGCCTAATTATAACATACAAATATTGAAATCAGTTCCGTATGATAAAATTGGCACAGACTTTTAACAAACATAGAAAATGGGTTCACCTTTCATACATTGTTGGAACTTGTTTTGCTGTGGTTAATTTGATTAATTTAAGGGCTTATTTAGCATTACCCGTTAACTGGTAGTCCAAGGTAATGATGACACGAATATGTAAAAATGCAATGTAATTTTGTAAATGGAAAAAGGTAGAGGAAAATCATAGTTTTGTTTTATTTCTAGGTTTGAGGTCAAAGTTGCTAATTTTAGTGATTTTTAAGGAGACTTTCTCATTGGCGGTGTCTACAATTATCGAAACATAATTTGCTATGAAGTTTGATGCGCGAATAAAAGCCCATTGTCTTAACATTACTTGTAATGTAACCTAGACAATTGTCTCAGATCTTTTTTTCAGATAAAACCTTGAATTTATCTGTCTGCATTGAGGCAGAAAACAAAGGTAAAGATTGTGGATTAAAAAAAAGTCTGTCCGCATCCAAGACGCATCCAAGTCAAGTCAAAACATCAACCGTTTGATATAGATAAAATGCAGAGCGTTCACGGTTGTTGGGAAGGTCTACTGTACATGAGAGCCTCCTTTTATCTGTTCATGTTGGGTATAAATAAGGGCAGCATAGGCCACTTTCCATCCACGAACAATGGATTCAATGAGTTAAAAACATCCTCATACAACTTGGTTTTGTCCTCCAAGCTGTCAGACCTCAGTCAAAACCAAAAGCTGCTGGCATTTGGTGTGTGGTTGGTTGTATACTTTCTCAGTAGGCGCTTGCTCAGTTGTGGGGGTGGGGTTTGCATTCACAGGAAGCTACTCTGGTTATAAAGCCACGTATAGAGCTGTGTCTCAATGACCTTAAACATATATGCTCTGCAATGTGGATCTTGAAAGTTTGGAGGGTTTTTTTATTGTCCAAGTCTGACCTACTTATAATTTCAGAAACGTTTCTAAGCCTGTCAGCTTGAGTAAGATGAAGAAACATCTCAGAGTACCACGTAAAAATGCTTGCAGATACAATTTCAGCAGCTGTGGTACAACAATAGAAGACGTTTCCTTTTAATGCCCCTGAGTGCCATTTGCTTTGTAGGTTTCAGGACGCGGTTCAAAAGCGTCCTTGGCATCATAACCAATGGTCTCACTGAGATTTCATGAACTAATGAGGAAATAGCATGTTGAGATGAGCACACATGAACCACAAATGGCCAAATCACTTGGAGATGACGTTTTAAGATTAAGATCATCACAGTTGCCTTCCGCATCTAGTCCGACAAAAGTAAAGAACGTCCGAGGCACGAGACTGGTAGACACTGCCACCTGTGGCTTTGCAATGTGATTATTAAGCATTGAAATTCTTAAGAGAGATTTCCAGGCCGGGCCCCTTATCGCACCCTGCACCTCGCCATCGTCCAATCACTTTAAAGGCTTGCCTGGAAATTGCCTCACTAATCTGTTTGGTCCAATCTGGCATATGGCTTCCTTCAGGCCAGTGCTGCTCGGCTGCTGCCCACCGCAGTGTTTCCAGTGTAGAGGAATACTGGTGCGGCAATTGGGTGGGGTGGTGTTTGATTGTGATTGGCTCATTGTCGATTAGAAACGTATGGCCAGCATTCAAGTTCAGATGTTTAAAGACCTTCTGTAGTTGTTGCATATTTTAGGATGGCCTAATGACTAACATGCCTTGTTATGAAACCAGGCTTCACATAAAGATGGTTGTTACTCTCGATTTGCATAACTGTTGCAGTGTTTATGCTTTCACTGATATCTCACTACCTGGTATGGTAAACGGACTGCATTTATATAGCGCTTTTCTACACATATGTGCCCAAAGCGCTTTACATTGGCCTCACGTTCACCCATTCACACACACATTCACATACCAGTGGGTGACTGGCCAGGCTCCACTGGGAGCAATTTAGGGTTCAGTGTCTTGCTCAAGGACACTTCAACATGTGGACATGGAGCCAGGATTCGAACCGCCAACCCTTCGGCCATTGGACGACCCGCTCTACCATGGCTGCCTCCAGTTGATGGCAGAAGATCTACTTTTGTCATCTTCATATCTGCACCTCTAGGGCAGTAGTAAGGCGAATGTTTCTGCATTGACAGATTGAATATCTTCTTTCAAATGCCAAGTGCAGTGCAAATGCCCTTGAGTCTTTTAAACGCTGATTAAACACCAATTATTTGATTTGCTCGACATTAGCAGACAGGGATCCAAAGATAAATACTCCTTTAGATTTGTGATAGTGAAACAATTTATTTTAACTCATAAATTGTTTGGAGAAAATTATTCCACCTCGGTTAGAAAACTGGATTAATCTTTAACAAGTTAAATACCAAAGAGTATAAGCTTCTCAAATATGAGGATCTGCTGCTTTCCAGTGATTATCATTAATCAAAGGCCTCTGGGTTATTGACCGTTATATATGAAGGCATATATATTGAACCCAAGGTACATGTTCTCATTATTTTTTCCATTTCCTGACAATTTAATGATGACTCCAAACAGTACTTGAGCCTTAGCGATGGACATTTGATGCTTGGTGTGTAATTTTCCACTCTACTTTTCAGACACTTCTATTGCGTTAGAGTCTCGATATGGGTCTGATACGAGCTGCTGATGTAGATATGGCACCTGGCCAGGTCTGGCTCATTGTGCTTTTGGTGTGTGTGTGCGCACGCTTATTGTCTTGTTCTGATGTGTTTTTGTTTCCTCAAGTGTATTTGCTCATCTGAACACTGCTTCCTCTGGCTTTTTGTCCAATCAAGTGTTCAGCAATGTGTACCTCCAATTTAAAGCCAGTGCTCTGTTTGCTCTTGGACAGATTAGGCAGGTATGTGGTTTCGCACCTCCATGTGTTTAGGTTTGTTCAATATTAGGTCGCAGGGTGGGCCATTTTGTAATTTAAACTGTTAATGAGCGCAATCCTCACAGCTTCCTGTCATCACGACCGTCTAATCTCAGCCAAAGGGTATTTGAAGAACATTTGGAATCAGTAATATACAAATAGCTGTCTGGGTTTGCCCGCGAGTGCCATGGCTCAGTGAGCAGCAGTTTCCCCCAGAACTCGTTAGTGGCTGTGAATGAACAACAAACACACACAGTCAAGACAGACAGGTACAACAGTTGTTTGTTTTGCTCTTATAAAACTATAATCCTGTGTGGGTTAAAAACTTCACATTGTCACTGCCTTTTCAGGCTTAAGGGTGTGGGCTTTGGCTGAAGGTGTCCAGTGTGTCACCTACTTGAGCCTTTCATTTATAAACCGCCTCCTGTATTAGCATCAATTGTATTCCAGTGAATGAGTGCTGTGTGCGCGCACCGCAAGCTTTCCTTCCATTAAACAAGTGGTTTCAGCTGGTTTTCTGCCAAAAGCTACATTTCTAAAGGGCCTGTGCAGCACGTGGGGCTTTAACTCTGTTATCCTGCCAAAAAATGCAGGAAAAAAAAATGGCAAGTTACTTCACCGCTTGGGCTTGGAGCCATGGGGGAATCCCAGCGTGGCGTGTGGTGACGCAGGCGGAGCGCTCTCAAAGGCTGAGGCTGAGGTTTTGGGATGCCCTGCAGTGGCTGAACCCGGCTGCTGAGACAGACCAAGGCCTTGTGTTTCCAGCCGGCTGCAGAAACCCTTCAGCAAGACCCGGTGTGATCTATCCTCGTACTGATCTGCCTGGATACCAGCACGCAGCTGCAACATAGTGACACGTCTGTCAAAGCCAAAGCATTTCTCATTTATATCTGAATACGCCAGCACTGGCAACGCGCCCAGACAATCAGAAGGTAATTTGTGCGTAGATGGAGCTGCCAGCTTTTATTAGGGGATCACACGTTGCAGACAGGCATCTCAACCTGTGAGCCAACCGTAGGTTTTTTTTTTTACATTTTCTTTTTTTTATCCTTGTAGATGTCATGTAGAGTGCGCAAGGCTCATGGGTTAAATCCTTCTGCTCAACCACCTCTGTTCTGCCACACAAAAGACTTGATTGTGAAAGATCACAATGCAATGACGTGACCACACAGTCGCCATATAAACCAACAAGTTAATCCAGTTTGGGCCTTTCAGCTATTGACTGAAAATGCAAACCCCTTACCCCACCTCGCACGAGAGGAACTATCATCATACCATCAGTCTAGAGTTACAATAGCCGTGCATTGAGATCTACGAGCAGCAACATGCACGCTGCCTCCTCAATCCATTTTTGTGGCGAAGTTGGTTTGCACACAAGGAATTTGACTCATCTAGGTGGCTCGGCGGACACCTTTAGGAGATGTCGTAAACACATTTGGAGAGCAGGTTGCAAAAGTTAAGAAGCACTCGCATAAGAAGTACTCAAGTGTGAAATCAATGCAGCATTACAAACACTATAAAATCACGTCAACGTTTATTTATATAGCGCCAAATCACAATAATACTCATCTCAAAGTGCTTCACATGCAGAGTTCAACGAAACAAAAACCCAGCAGAATCCTCCAGGAGCAACACACTAGTGACGGTGGCGAGTAAAAACTGCCTTTTCTAGGCAGAAACCTCGAGCAGACGAGCAGGTATGAAGTGTAGTTCTTTTTTTTTCGTAACTAATTTTATTGAGGTTTTTTTCAGTCACAGGATGCATGGACTATATACAAATTTCAGACATGACAGGATGTAATATCAGCAACCAAGTTGACGGTGACATATAACAACAAACAAAAAAAGGAAAAAACACAAAAGTCAAAATAAGATTAAACCGAAACAAATCCAGGAACATACAAACATTACCTTGACATTAAAAGAAACAATTATGTTATCCTTGTGTGAGAAATAATGGCCTGGCTTTTAAGGTGTCTTATCGAACTACTACTAGTACTCATCGTAGTGGCGTTAAAGTGAAATTAGTTCAAACCAAAAATGTTTTTGTTTTGTTTTTAAATGATATTTTATTTAGATTTTTCATTAGTCAATATCACAGTTACATTCATACACGTCAAGACAACATTCCCAACCTACAACGGCAGGATCAGAGACAACAGACAAAAAAAAGTAAAACAAAAAAAACCACACAAATAAGTGAACCGCATGAGTCACAGAGAGAAATATGTTGACCTTTCTCTTAAACAGTCTGTGCCGTCCTCTGGCTGCACAAAAAAATGAAGCCACAGCAGCGAGAAACACTATATATATCAGGGAATAAACAAAGCCATCTGTCATCGAGCATCAAGTCCAGGTTACTCGGCGACATGACACCGCTGTCAGACAAGTGTTGACTGGACCTGATGTGATCTTTACTGTAGGTGATAAAAGAGAGACAGTGGTTGGAAGATGTAAAATTATATACAGAAGTACACCCTAAAATCCTGAGAAAAGGCGATTGTTTCACATGTGCAGTGTTTTCCTCCTTCACTACAGCATGTGTTACTCCTCCAGAGCTGTCATCACATCAGATTTATGTTTGCTCTTCTCATACTACAGTCTCCACATGAAACCAGAGGTGTCCCTTGGCCGGTGGCGAGGTCGATACCCACCAGGCAGGTGGTGTGTGGCAGTGGGCATGTGGGCTGAATCAGCACAGGCATCTACTTGACTTTAACTGCACATATTTGACACTTTCTCAAATTTAAAATCATCCATTACTATCCACCTTCAAGTGTTTGCATCGAATTACTTCAACACACAGAAATTCCTGATCTTTACAACCCACGGAGGAATATTAGTCCCACTTTATCTGGAAGAGCGTTCAGAGGCGTGTGAGGCGTGTTATGGTTTTATGAATGAGTGTGTATTGGAACGGCACCAGGTCTAACAGCGCCTTCGGCATCCCAGACCTCATTACTATGCCTCCTATTTTTTCCACGTATTTAAGATGATGACAGAAGACACTCAACAAAAAATACTTTCATTTATGTACTTTGTGTGCACTGATATTTGTATGTAGATGTGCACTTAAGTGACAATAACATAAACTCAGATGACAGTAAATGTGTAGCTGCATGTGCAAACCCACGCCTACGCATGTTTACATGTGTGCATCTTCTTAGACACGGAGGAGATCCAGTGTGTTTGTATTCATATATGACTGCAGGTTGGTGTAAAGTAGGTTTGCATGAATTACTGTAATTAGGTATAGAAATCACTTTAAAATATAGGAAAATACACAATTCCCCAAACAAGTTTATGTAGTAGCCTCCATTTTCCACTTTGATTTCTATGTTCAGGGACACACAATTGAGAACATCAGACACACATTCACCTACTTATGTCATTCATACTACATACATATGTTAATGTGAATTTAAGGTTTGAAATTGGACAAAAAGGCTGTACAAAGTCACAAATTTAAGGTTATTACACCTGCAGATTTTTTATTTGATTTTGTATTTTACATGTAATCGGCATGACTTACATATTTTTATGTATTTTAACATGATGTTGACTATTTTAGTGAGACATTCAGCTTCATACAGGTAGACACCCTGGTTGTGTGTATTAGTGCATTTTTTTTGCATGTTTGACCACATTTTAGTGTATTTTAGCAGGCGTGTGTATTTTTTGTGGGTATATTTTATTGTAATCTTTGTGCACGTATGTGTAAGATAACTCTAATAATCAATCACAGGTGAAAAATACACAACACTCAAAGCAAGAAAGGATGTTGGGGCTTTCATTTTGCCTGAACTGCATGTAAAGTGATACTCAATTCAAAACACAAGCACACGTTAGATGTTTTACCTGCATTTATGTATGTACTTGTATTTAACCCAGAAGGTCCCAGTGGATCCTCTTTTGGAGAATCCTGGTCAATTAAGTAAACTACTGACTCTTAGAGACTGTCGCATAGAAAAAACAGTCAATGTATAAAATATATAAAAATAAAATTGACCATAATTTTCACTCCTCTTCCATTGGTGTTGCTCTAATGTGGAGGTTATTTGCTCCAGAGACATAATTTAATTCACTTCAGCTAACTTTAAGTGGAGGTTTTCCTTCTAGTTTCCTTTTTTTGTATTTTTTTAGCATATTTATTTGTGTATTTGATATATTTCTGAATTTTGAGTGTTTTTAGATTGTGTTTTTACTGTATTTTAACATCTTTTAGCATGTTTTGATAACTGTTTTAAAGGTGTAAATTTGACTCCACGTTTCCTCTCAGAAATCAATCAAGTTACTATACGCTGGACGTTGATTTTTGGAAGTGTTGCCCAAATATGCCAAGAACTTAATTTTTCTTAGATTTATGTTGGTGGGTCCCTGGTCATCCTGAAAATAGCGTCACTTATGTGCTTTTACACATGGCAGGATGAGTTGAACACCAACTGTGCAGGGAGTAGCCCAACAGTGGTCATTCATCAGTTTTTCTACTAAAAGTATAAAAAACAAGAAGTCGGTCAGTGGTGCTGGTCTTGATTATGAGTCCCTCACTCACATTCCTGGCAGCATTACCCCGCAAAGGCAATAACACAGGGTCCATTGAGCCTCGCTGCACCAACAACAAGATCATTGAGCAAGTGTCGCACAGGCTGGTCACGCACTTTCCACTGACCCCGTCCACCAAGACACAGCAACACAGCGGGCCAAATCTGATTAGCCACAGCTATGCCATAAATTAAGTGGGCATAGAGCAAAAATAATCCGCAGATCCACTTCTCAGCGGCCGTCGATCATGGAGCAGAATGATTTATTGCGTTTCAGTGGGAAGAAGCTTCACAGACTAGAGATTAGACTGAGGGATATTTATGTCTGGAAAATAAACATACGGTAATCATATACTACTGTGGAAAACAAGATTTAATAGTGATATTTTTCTCTTCTTCTTTTGTCTGTAGGATTTATTTATAGGTAATGGCTGCTGCCACACGGCCAATCATGGACACTGTTCCATGAACTCATTAGCCTCTTGTTGCCCCAGTACTGTAGTGCTGGTACATACCAGGAAATGATGTCACTTTGCAGAAGTTTAATATCATTTCAGTGTTTCATCTACATCACTCTGGTGTTGTCGCTGCGCTGAAATGGATCCTAGAGCTGAAAAGTCTCCCTGGTGTTTCCATATGGATAGGCCACCTTTTTACCTTGTATAGAAAGAATTACGGTAAGATTACACTCATGTTGTTTATCGTGATTTAAAGTCGTGAGCCTCAGTGTACATGAGTTGCTTCTTGTGGGGTCGGGTATGGGGTGTTCTGTAACTACCCAACATGAAAGTGACAAAACTATATATGCTTTGATGAAACTATACATGCTTTGAATGTCCGACCTAGCGTCTGTGCCTCTATTATACACTCTTGTCATGTTTACCCCCCCAAGATCAGCTCCCTAGCTTCAGAATGAAGTTTGTTTTTTTTGCCATGGCGTGATACCACTGCAGGTATGTATAGGGGAAACCTTGCATAACTGTGAAACCTGTTGGACCGTTATTTATTAGAACTCTGAAATTTGATGCCTCGAAAATGTCTTTCACATGACTTGTGATATGACATGTTCAGCAATACTCAATTCAAAACACCAGACACTTTCCATGCTTTACATTGACCTATTTGTGTACTTTTAATTATCCAGGAAGGTCCCAGTAGGATTCATTATCTCCTCAAAAAACGGCTGCAAACTATTTCATATGGAAATCAATCTGCAAATTCAAATAAAGTAGATGAGCCATTCTTCCAGATGTTCCTTTCTTCCACATCATTTTCTTGTTGTTCATCTCATTGTGTCAGTAAAACCACAAAAAGATAACCATCCGATTTTCCAAATGTGAGGCTCTACACCCAATGGAAATAACACTTTGTCTTTATTTTAATAATCTAATAATCGCTGGTGACTAATGATAGGGACATATATTTATTATTGCCTTTGTACAACGTGTTGTCGTTTACACAATGCGTCTTAATCTTTGCTCCTGAATAAGGACACTGGGTACCGAGCATCATGAGCTAAATGATAAGTAATTAGATTGACAGAGTACAGTACAGCCAGTACCACCTACAGATTGCATCACCTAGAAATCCAGAGGAGGAAATTGCAGAACCGCACAGGTAGATGTATGATTATGATCCAGCAGATGCAAATCACAGAAATACCAGCATTTATCACCAAAAGGGGAGGGGTGGAGGTGGGGTTGGGGTGTGTGTGTGTGGTGGTTGGTGATGCTTTTGTAGATTACCACTGGTGTGTGATTTTTTTGTTTTGTTTTGTTTTTTTTCCAGGCTGTTGTTTTAATAAAACACGTCAATAAATACCTCACCCCGGTTCATCTCAAACCACAGCGCATTCTGTCAGGAAATGAAGAGTTTGATTCCTGATGTTGAAATGGTGCAGCCACGTTTGCA
This sequence comes from Gymnapogon annona, assembly GCA_029814585.1. Classification (NCBI taxonomy): domain Eukaryota; kingdom Metazoa; phylum Chordata; class Actinopteri; order Kurtiformes; family Apogonidae; genus Gymnapogon; species Gymnapogon annona. Next base: position 7,601,901 of record JAPTHA010000019.1, on the reverse strand, counting down.
CACCAGCGCCTTCCACCTTCGAAATGTGGCGGTTTCCTTCTGATTCCACACGAAGGAAAGACAAATATGAAAGAGGAACGAGGAGGTCAAAAAGTGTAGTGTGGTACTTTCAGATGACATGCTCAGGTAGGAACGGATGAACATTTGATGGACTGAAGTAGTTTTCATGAATCTGCGCTTCACTTTAGCTCCAATTCCCTTTTTCTAACAAGTTTTTACTGTCACTTCTGCTATCATTCATATTGTTCATTATTCCTATTTTGCATCAGTAACCCATAAAAACCCAAACAGCCACCGTCAACCTAAACCATCCGCTGATCTAGACGGTTTAGTACCTGCTGATCTATTAATGTTATCAAAACTAGTCCGAATATAGTTATTCATCTTTGCATGGTCCTCAGATATGACCCATTTGGCCATACTAATCAATGACAGTGTGCGAAGATACTGGGTTTATTTTCAGTTACATTTCAGGTTTGCATTCAACAAAATATGACACAAACTGAATAAAATTGAAATAAAATAGACAAAAAAAATGGGCAAAAACAGAAGAAAAAGTAGAAGGTAATAAATAATGTATAAAATGAGCAACAAAATGAACTAATACAGCCAATGTAATTGACAGAATGAACAAAATCGATGGAAAAAAAAAAACTCACTGCAGCTTGATAAATGACACTTACTGGTAAAATCTTAAATAATAACATATTCTGTTGATGAATGGTGGTCTATACTAATTTTAAATATTAACCTGACTTTAAATTCAGAGGATTTTGCAGACACACCTGCTCTGTTCCTTTCAGACATACTGCACTGAAGACGCTGAATCAGAACCACTTTTCTCTCCTTTATATAAGTACCTTCAAATCTGCTTGACTAAACAATGTGCAGCCTTTGTCCTTTAGTTATTACATGCATGCATTTTTTTTTACATCTGAATTTCTTTCATATGATTCTGTGAACAGTTGAGAGGACTTTGGTACCAGTTTCATACATGTTCGAGTTCTTCTACCAGTTGGTTTTAAAGGCAGGTCGTCCGCGCCCCGTGCCTCTTCTATGTTGTGTGTATGGCCCTGTACATGTATGTGTGTTGGCGGCGGCGTGGGTCTCTTTATCTCGTTGGAATTAGACCCTTAGCTCTCGTTCTTATCACTCTGTCCTGTTTGCTCAGACCTTGCAATCTTCCACCTCTCAGATGTAGGTTAAAAAAAAAAAAAAGGAGGATTAACCCGTTAGCTCTCGTCGTTTCTGCTTTATCCTCCATTCAGCCAACTGTCAAAGTTTCCGTCCCGGTGGTGCGCACCCCCCCACCCCACCCCATGTCCCATCCCCCCCTGGGGCGGGGC
>JAPTHA010000019.1:7567219-7577330 GCA_029814585.1 Gymnapogon annona | reverse complement strand
TGGACGCTGTCACCAGTGGAAAAAAACAACTGAAAAAACGAGGGTCTGGTGGAGTCTTATTAGCCAGAATGTCGTACAGCTAGCAGCTACCACCAGATGCTGAATCCAAAAGCCGTTACATCTCCATCACCATGTTTTCGGTGTCAAGACTAAATACATTGATGTGACTTATCGTCCTTTTCCTGCTGTGAATTCTAAGGAGGGATCAATTTTCAAAGAGTGTGTTTTGTGAGCCCTTTGTTACAGGTTTTATCAGTTACTGTGCGATTGCGACTCTTGATCTAAATCCTATAAAGCAGGGGTGTCAAACATGTGGCTCGGGGAACAAATGTGACCCGTCTAAAGCTCCAGTCCGGCCCTTGGAATGAATTTGTGAAATGCAAAAATTGCATCCAAGATATTTGCAAAAATGTATCATTCAGGTTACACATACAGACCATAATAACCAGCAATATTAACAACTTCAATTTTTTTTGCCTGGAAATCTAAATATTTTCATGTAATTTTCCTACATTTACACTAAAACAAAGTATCATTTCACTAAACAACCTGAAATGCGATCTGTAAGTTGTAATTTACTTGTATAAATATAAATTGAGGTATAATTTTGTTAAAAGTATACTTATTTTTCTAAAGAATTTTGAAATTGTTAATGTTATTCACAGTTTGTAGATGTAAACATTTTTACAATATAAGAAAAGTTTGGAGTTGGAATTATCCATATGTAATTTGCTTATTTGTCAGTAGTTTGGCCCACATCAGACCGACAATTGGGCTGAATTTGGCTCCTGAACTAAAATCAGTTTGGCTAAAACCCAGGCTATAACGAAAATGTAAACAAATGGTTGGTGTTGATGGGTAAATATTCAAACCTGTTAGATACAGAATAATACAAACCTACAGCGGATTTAGTCTTAAGTGTAAATGGGTAGAATCCACTTTCTTCTTTTGCATGAATCAATTCACTCATGGAAACAGGACATGTTGTTGTTCCAGAACAGATGGGAACATTATTGATTGTGTTTTATGGTGTGATGGTTGCTTTTGTTCTCGGTGTACGATGAATCACCGGCAGGACTGAAAATACTGTGGAAATCTGCAGTTTGTTTTCTGATGAGCAGAAAAACAAGAACATAAGGAGTTCATCACCTTTTTCCAGCATATACTCGATAGTGTTGGCTGTAAATGCAGACTTCTTTCATGTCAGTTTCATATTCTGCTGCTGGTCTTTTGTCCTGTCATTCAACTGAACAAATCACTTGAAGAGATTTGTCATTTTCATGCGTGAAATGAAAGTTCCTTCTCATGAGCGGCCAACGAAGCTGAGCTGGTGGAGTGGGAGGAGGGGCAGGCCGTGGGCGGAGGTTCGTCTGTGTTTTCACAGCTCTACTATACTGGTATTTACTGTAAACATATTCGTGGGCTGGATAGTATGAAAAAGGCCCCTGAGAAATGAGACTGTTTATGTGAAGAGATTTCAGTCCGTCAACAGCTTTGTTTACACAATATGGACAAAAGTATGTGGACACGTTGAATAAAGGGTCTTTGTTTTCTTAAAGGGGTCTCGGATACAAAACAATAATGACTAATGTCAGAATATAGTTTTGTATTGAGATGAATATCATTACAATGGTTAGTTTGGTTTAAATGATCTTTGTTTACAAAATGCCTCGGAGATGGTTTGGACTCTTATTTCTTTCAATATTGATTTTGTTTTTTTTTCTCCATGACTGATTTTAAATGTTCTACATCTAAATAACTTTTAGATTAGATCAGATACACCTTTATTAGTCCCACACGGGGAAATTTCAGGTTACAGCAGCACACACAAGACAAGACATACACAAAGAGATACTGCAAATATGCTGAAAAATTTGAGTAATTCCTAATAATATAAATATATAAATAGAAATAAAGAAAAGATATATAAATAGAAATAAAGAAAAGAACAGATTGAGTGCAACAGCAAAGATCAATAAAGAGACATCGTCAATGATATAGTAATATAGTAATTAATAGTAATAGTTTTCATGCTGTGCCTGTAAATGATGATTTTCTATCACAACCATCTACTTTCTGCACATTTCACTGAGTAAGAAACATCTCCCATTAAACTTTAAGATAATATAGACCTTTATGTCAAATCATCATGTCCATATAGGTAGTAAACATTAATATTTTCTTAATGTTCAATGGGAGATTTTTCTTCCTCAGTGAGATGTGAAGAAAGTAGATGGCTAGTTGAGGTGGAAAATTATCATTTACAGACAGCATGAAAAATATGTTTGACGTTTAGAGGCAGAACATTTAATACCATATATATGGGGAAAAAATGTGCAAAAGAATTGGCAACAAGGATATTTTCTGCTATTTTATAGCAAAAACATATAGAATCTCGTAAACCTGTTGTAGCTGTAGTCGTAAAATATGTCAGAAAAAAAACGAATGTCACAATACATTCACGGGTCCGTTTGATTAAAAGGGAAATGATTCAGGGGTAGATATGTAAACTTCACTATTTGTACTTGAATGGAACATTATTGAACAAATACGTCTGAACGAGATATGTGTAATGTCTGTACACCAAATGTAAAGTAGGAACAGCCAACCATACATTTCCCTTTATGTAAAAGCTGTTACTGGTTTTACTGTCATAAAGATATGTCCTTTACTGAGCAGTGTTTCATGCAAAGGCAGTGTGTGTGTACTGTAAACATAATGGCAGACACACGAAAGGGCCTGCAGGCAAACATCCAAATATTCACCTGGGTTTAAAGTGGGAGCAGCAGGAGATAATCCACAGTCATGAAGGATTTTTAGATTTTTTTATTTTTATATGTTAAATAAATACTATGCCTATTCTGAAGACATGTCCTTGACATAAAAGCTCGATCACAGTCGAATCACATATGCTCCATTTTTGAGACTAAACATAGATTCTGTAATTTAAGGACCATTTCTTGTAATTACAGAGCGTATGGAATATAAGTCAACTAAAACATATGTTCCAGCTCTGTAAATAGTGCGCTCCTCCTGCTGTAAAGCATGGTGTAAATGACTTTGTACTGCGCTGTGCTGAAAAAGTACATGTTTATCGTGACATGTCAGTTAGTGGAAGCTGTAGTGCCAGTGAATTTACTGTAACTGACAGTTGGATAATCAACTCTGCCAGTACGTTGACTGTTAAGATACAGTTACACAATCCAGTTTACATTAATGCTATGTGCGCGCCTACACAAATACTCCCTCCTGCCCCTCCTCCGCCTATGGCGACAGAATTAAAGACCAGACTACATCCTGTCATTGGGAGCGTTCTCCATTTTAATGTGGTGTAGAATTGAAGATATAACTCTCACACACCCCAGTGTCATTGTAATTATGCACACAAGCAACAATTATTTAGTTACCTACCAATGAATCACAAGAAAAAGTGGAAAAAGGTACCTTTTGTAGTCTCTCTTCATCAGGGAGGTCAAACTGGTTTTAGTTAAGTGGCCACATTCTCAGTATGGTGTCAAAAGGACTGGACCAGTAAAGTAAAATGAGTGAAATTGTATCACAAAAAAATATTTACTATTGCACTCATTTGCTTTACATACTTCAGGTTGTTTATATTTGTTCAGGTTATTTACATTTTTTTCAAAAAGAATAGTTTGTAAATGTAAATAATTTCATGGAATTTGCCGTTTTTACTGCAAAACAAAGTGGAAGGTTGTCATTATAGGTTATAATGGTAGTCTTTTATTAGTCTGACCCATTAGACTGGGAAGAAGTGGACCCTTTGTCAGATCACTTTGGGTCCATGAGCCACATGATTTTCACCCCTGCTTTAGACCGCTTCACCACTGAATATCTTGACATCATACAAGCAGGTGCTCATCCTTCACTTGTCGCTGTCCTCCCTCGTCAGAATTGAAAGTGCAGTATTGTCGTCGTGGACACTATTTACTCTTGACTAATTGTGCCCTGAGATGATAGCAGTGATTAGTAATAGCTGCGGCTGTGGCCTGTGATTATCATGAAGTAAAAACCAACCCCCCCCCCCCGCCATGACCACAGTCTCTACCCTGGTAATTCTAACCTGAACTCAGTCATTTCACTTATAATTTGCACCCGCCGTCTTTCTTTTTCTCCTTTCAAACCCTATATTTGTGCTTTATTCTTGTTACATATAATAGAGGCAGTTAGATTCATGCTTTCATCTGCTTGTCGAATGCAGATTTTCCATGCTTCTACGTTTACAGATGTGGAAGATTCAATGTGGAATTTCATCTTTAAATAGACAATCTTGAAGAGGGGAAGCTGAAGAGTGAACGTCGACAATTTACTGTTAAAAGTAAATTAACAGTCTTTCATTTCATCAATTTCATCAATTTCATCTTTTGTAGGACAAAAGATGAAATTAAAAGAATTTCCAAGTTTGCACTATAAAATCAAAACCATGGTACTATTTGGTTTTAATGTTCAGTTAAGACTTTTGCTGAAAAAGGCACTAATTCTTCAGATTTTTGTTTTGATATAGTAACCCTTCACTTTAATGTAAAATTTTAGGAAAATGTACATGATCTTTGAAGTAAATATAGGAAAATTACATGATTTACATTGTAAAAACACAAAATATAGAGGATATTATTATAAACTCTGATAAAGCACTTAAGAAGGTTCAATAAAGAGAAAAATTAATGTGGAAACTGACAAGACTGATGGGTTAATGGGTTAATGCATAGGGTGGAGAAAATTTTCCCATCTGACTTTTTTTACAAAATGTAGCATTTTGAATTAAATTCAGATTTAATTTGTAATTAAATCTGAATCGGTGTCCGCAGCAGATGGGATTGATGTCATGTAGCATTTTGAACAATAGTTTATTATAGTTGTTGAGTTTATTTTGTATTGCTCAAGCAAAAAAGCATTGTCCAATAAATCATTCAAAGAAAGGTGAAAAGAGTGGTTACAATAGTGATATTTCCATCAGCAGGAGTTCAGTCATTATAATCAGCATATGGTGTTAGCCCAGGGGGAGATTATTGTAAACCGCTGTGTGTGTGAAGCATTCAAAAAAAATAAAAAGAGGACATGGAAAAACATAAAGGTTTCCATCGCAGTTTTACTGGCAGCTGGATGTGGCAGTGAACACTGTTGTCAAATGCAACCATGGTTCATAGGAATCAGAAAGAGTGTACTGGACCGACACCAGAAGCAGCGCTTGTACCAACACCGGCGGCCATTGTTGTCATAGCACTTGAAGAAGCCACGAGAAAGTGGAGACGTGTAGTCCCAGAATGATGTAGCTCTCCCCTCTTAGGAGAAGCAAACAGGTTTTTAGTGGTTTCTCACTAGTACTGTACATGAGTTGATGGTGATATTTCCTCAGTTTTTTGCGTTTCCTCCAGCTCGCACTCGCCTCCACACCTGCTCATGGGATCGGCAGGTTTTTTTTGCCGCTCAGTCAACAGCTGAAACGCACTTGTGATTGTGTTTTGGAGGGTACTCCGTGGGCAGGAAGGGGTTAAGGTTGTACAGTTTATTTTGGGCAGGTGGGTGGAGGCTGCTGGAATGTGCCTGAGGGAGGGTGATAATGTGGCCACTGCGAACCCCAGATCCTCAGCAGAAACCTCGCATGCCTCTAGCAGGACTCGGCAGTTGGAGCCCGTCCAAACTGAAAACTGCCCCTTCTGCCCGTTCGCCTTCAGACACATCGTTCGTATCGTCCAGCGGTACATCAGCCGTTTCCTAATGGGCTAAGCGGATGGCCGTTATTATTACCATGGTGATGACACATGTTAATAAGGAGGAGAAACATGGACATTGACATGAGCCTTGTATTTACTATTTGACCGAGTCGACTTGGAGTCAGATCCAACCTGCTGTCACATGTTAAACCACAGAGCTGTGGAAATTGTCAAAATGGTCTAAATTAGACACAATCATACAATATCACACATTATTAAAAGACATAAAAATGTAGCAGACCTGATTATTTACAGTGTCACAGTCACATATATATACACATACATATATATATATATTTACATATGTACACACACATATGCATATACATAGTGTATAAAGAATATACAAAGGATTTAATGCAATCTGGACTATATACATGATGTACAGGCTATAGGAAATGTACAAACTCACCTCGTTATGAATGAAAAGGAGCAGAAAGAAGAATACTCTTGTTTTCAGCCCCTTTAACAAAATATCAGTACATATAGAATAGAATAGTCGTTATTGCAGTCAGTTAAACACTGGGGGATAAATATAACGTTCATCATTTGCAAAAGGAGAAAAAAAAGAAAGAAAAACATCCAGCCTCTTCATTCTTTAGTTTCTACGTGTTTGCATGTGCTGGGTTTGGTCCCCTAGGCGTACATTCAGATGTATACACATGCACGCCCAGGCGTAGGTGAGTGTGGTCCTGAGGCGCCTCAGTCTGGGATGCACTGTTGAAGCCCCAACCTGCATTCCAGTAGGATCAGCCGACCACCTTCCTTGTCCCCCCTAAAGGTCAAGCTAAATGCAGCCAGGGGGCTCTGTCTGTGGCCGCACATGTCTGATTACACCGTGGCCATCAGCAAATTAATCAAAATATTTATGGCGCTTTGCCAGCAGTGTCGTATGTGTGCACGGCTGAGTGTGGCCGACTTGAAAAAAGGACAAGGGTTTAAATGGCTATCGAATTATGCCACCATCGTTGGATTATTCGATGATCGAAGCTGATGTACATCGCTGCCAGAGTGCTATTTCAACTGAGTTATTTCAGTGATTGACCCCCCCTCCATACACACAGCCCCCCTACACACACCACCACCCCCAAAATGTCAGTATCAATATCACTCTTTACATCACACTCTGCATTTTTATTTACAGCCAATGTTGAGGCTCCTTCTAAGGTACATAAAGTGGCATTCAGCAGTCAGCTATGCTGCGTGCATCTGTTCCCATCAGCCACCAGCAACGTCAACAACCTGAACGACGTCAATCCCATCTGCTGCGGACACCGATTCAGATTTAATTACAAACAATGAGCTACAACAGCACCAGATGGACACATTGAATCCAGGTGTTTGTTGTGCAGCAAGGGTCTGGGATATGGAACAATAATATCAGCGCTAATGTCAGGGGAGGGTTTTATATTGGGATCGATATGATTACATTGCATTTACCCATCGTAAACAGGACATCTTACAGCTATAGCCATGAGGTGTCCCAATACTTTTGTCCTTTTAGTTCATAAACATGCATATTTCCTTATATTTATATTATTCAATGTAATCTGACTTTATCAAAACAAAATGAAGTAATCCAAAGTTTATTGCCACGATTTAAGGGCACATGTCGAAGGATGTAAATGTATTTATTCCTTGACACGACTTGCACACCTTTGCAATCAGACGTTTAAGTACAATATCAATGAATTTCATCTTTGCAAAAATATATCCGTCCTCATTTGCAATATTGCTGTCCTATATTCTATTGTGTAAACTCGTTTCAGTCTGTGAATCCATTGAATTCTTGTTGATGGAAGCGTCTTCAACTTACAGTTATTAGTTTCTTATCAATCAGTGTGAGTAATATACATATCTTTGGTCCTTCTCTGTTATAGTTTGTAGTAATACTCAATTAAGAAAAACACAGGGTCCATTGGAAGATATGGGAATGGTCCCCTATTCAATCAGTATATATTATATTGACTGAAAGGCAACATCGACCATGGTCATGCACAGTAAACATCTGGCAAAATGAACATTTACCTCCACATTTGACTATATATGTAAATGTGACTCAAAGTGACTTTTTTATGCCACTGTATATGGTGATCTGGATTGATTTATTTTAGGATTCTTTTTCAAAACCAAACCACGGATCATGGACAGTGTATGGAGGGCATTTGTGCATATGTCACACATTGAACTTTTAAACCAGGATCTAATCAGGTTCAAAGATTGATTGGCTTTAACCTTTGTTCACTCGTTAAGCACTAGCTGTAATGTGAGGTTTTTAATGCACATTTTAATGTTGATATTTCCAAACACTCAAACGAACTCAGCAGTTTGTCGGCGTCAGCGGTCACAGTGTAAATGCCATTAACGTATGTGTGGTGTTTAACCATAATAACTCAGCATGAGCCTGGTGATTCAGCGCTATTATGATCTGAATACACTTATACACTATTGTTTAGGGATGATCTCCATGTTCCATAAGCACATTTACATAGTGACTAGCATGAAAACAACATTGAAGCCTTTTATTTAAGTCTTTTTTTTCTACTTTATGGATGAATTGTGACACTTAACAAACCATAGAAAACTACATGTGGAACAATATAATCTACTGTAATAATGAGACACTGAACTACTAAACATTTAGACATTTTATAAGTGTTTGAGCTGAAAATGTCAACAAAATCAACCCTGCTCCATATGCCCTAAATTGCCCTTCGGGATAAATAAAATCTTTTGAATTGAATTGAATTGAATTCTAACCCTCGATGTACGATTGTATCTACGGCACCATATATTTCCCACAAATTTCCATAACTCCACTATTGACATTATATAACACATTAGAGTAGAGGCCTGCATTGGCTGAGGGTGAGGGGTGGAAGGTGGTGGAGTAAAGCGCAGCAGTACATTGCAGTCAGAGAGAGAGAGAGAGAGAGAGAGGAAGATGTGTATTTTAACAGTTTTAGGTGCGTTATAGCTGTGAAGTCTTGGAAGTAATTGCATATAATAGTGACAGTAGTTTTGGAGTGTTCTGCTGGTGTGTTTTTTCTATAAATGTGTTTTCACTGAAAACATAGACGAAATATAACCTTCATAATACAAAATATTAACTTCAAGAAAATGAAAAATACTCATATACTTATAATGGTAAATATACCAGCATCTTTCTTGCGCCTTTTTGTAGTGCACCGTTTTTTATACTGTTTTGTTTTGATACCTGCTGTAATGTGGAGCTGCCAAACTGACTTTCACAGTAAGTGTTGTTGACAATGTATACAGTGACAATAAAGGATTCTGATTCTGATTAGAATTGCCACAATGGTCAGCCCTTGTTTTGTCTGTTATTCTTTCTACATTACAAACTTCAAGATAACAGACAAAATAAACCTTAAATGGCAGAGAAATGCTTATTATGATGAATAAAATAAATAGTCTTTTCAGTACCGGTACATAATGATGATTGTTAATGGAAGTAGTTGTTGTTTTTATTCCCGCTGGATATGAGTGCATGTGCAATTACAATCTGGTTTGATCAATGTGGAGTCTCCTGTGTGCCTCCTCCTCCTCTTTATAAACAGTATCGTCCTCAGGCCAAACGGTGCAGAGGCCACAGTGAGGCTTTGAAGTCTCCTCTCCGGTGTCTCTGTCGGCCTTAAACACCAGCAGCTGGGCAGATGGAGCCCAGATGGACAGTAAAGTAAGGATGTCTTTAAAAATTCATGGCACTCACCATGATCAGGGCCAATGGAGGGGAGTTGGCATTAAACATTAAATTGCTCTGACACACACACACACACACACACACATACACACACACTCAGCGGGAACAGGGGGAGGGGGTTGTTAGTGACTGCAGGAAGTGTAGCTGGAATAAGAGCCAATTGGGAACGACACTTATTGGGATTACCCGTCAGGTTTGTGCTGATACAGCTGTCTGATAAGTGCATGTCAGGTTTATATTCTGCCGTTGCCTTCCCAGGCCTTTTGATCTGCTACAGAGTCATGTGAATAGGTCAGAATGCGTTGTTTTTGTCGCGTTTCATAGAAATGTGTGTGTGTTGATCAGAGGTGACTGTGGTTGGAAAGTTGTGGTTTCAGTGAAAAAATGAAGAAAATGTTTGCAGTGAAAGCCAAAGCTCCAGATGGTGATTATGGTCATTAACGATGTTTTTTTTATGTAAATTAACCCTTAGATTGGTATCATTACTGTTATAATTATTAGAATTACTCCCAAACTTATATTACTTATTACTTACGTATCATTGCTATGACTACTATTACAATTATCACCTTAATATAACTTTTTCCTGTGATTATTGACCTATATATGTATTGATGTAGATGACTTAGACTTAGACTTCCTTTATTGTCATTACACA
>JAPTHA010000019.1:7549261-7565206 GCA_029814585.1 Gymnapogon annona | reverse complement strand
AGCCAGTTACATAGGGGGGTGTTTATCCCCAGGGGCCCAAGTTTGCTCACCAGATCCTGGGGGATGATGGTGTTGAACACTGAGCTGAAGTCCAGGAACAGTATCCTCACGTGGGTGTTCTTACCCTTCCGGTGCTCCAGGCTCAGGTGGAGAGCAGAGGAGATGGGGTCCTCAGTGGAGCGGTTGGGTTGGTGGGCAAACTGGAATGGGTTATATGACGGGGGCAGCACAGTCATGATATAATCCTTAACCACCCGCTCCAAGCACTTCATGATGGTGGATGTTTGTGCAACGGGATGAAGGTTGTTAAGGCATGTGATGGAGGAAGACTTTGGAACCGGGGTGATACATACATTCTTCCTGTTGGCCTCCAACAGTGTAACTCTCATTATTTATTATTATTACTAGTACATTATTTTATTATTAATGTTTAGATATTTGTGATTTCTACCAGTACTTTCCAATATTTCTTGAAGTATTTCTTGTGTGTATATTCAGTGTTCAGCCGCTAATGGAACCTCAATTTCCCCAAGGCTTTGTCCAGGATCAATCAAGTTCTATCTAATCTAATGTTTTAAAATATTAATATTTAATTTAATATTTATAATAATAATAATTTTCCATGGACAAATCATGTCACCTATCAATTCATAGAAATGCAGATATGGAGCAATAAGAGGTAGTTTGATGATGAAATAGTGAATTACATAAATGAAATAACACATTTAAATATTTTACAAAAGTACAGGAAAAATTCCTATAATGATAAATGTAATAAATATTAGCATCACTTTAACAACTATTAGAAGGGGTTTGACTGAAAATGTAGACAAAATAAACATTAAAAATAAAACAGATGCGTCTAATGATAGTGATTTGCAGGTTGTTTTGCCTCTGACTGTTTCCTCATTTCAAACCTCAGCTGTATTTGTATGTGTTAAGTGTTGCTTTGGTTCCTCGGCCCAGTGCTTGTACTGCTGGTATTTGTTACACTGAAGCCCATTACGTGGATCTGGCTTCCGGAAGCGCAGGGTTGATTTCATTAATCCATTAATTATTATCACACTGTGTTGGAAGAAGCTTCTTCGTTCAGCAATCTGTGTTTAACCCAAAGCAAACCAGGCCTTAATGACCCTGTTCATCTCGTGAAAACAAAAGGGCGAAACAAAGGTGGAGGCGGCCTAGGAAAAGTCTCACGTCTTCCTGTTGGGAAGGGGGGGGGGTGAGAGGGGAAAAAAGGAAAGAGTTCGCCGGGCTTTGAGCCGCTGCCAACTACACTGTGTAGTACTTGCTCATTCTGACTATGAAGCGCTGCCAAGAAGTTGAATGGTGTCCAACACCTAGCGTGCAGCGTGGAGCTGATGTCAGAACTCTACAGCCATGGGGATTCTGGAAATTGGCAGCAGCTCAATATGAAGGGGAGGGGGCGGGGTTGGAGCAGGAATGTAAACAAAGATTGCGTAAAGGCTGAGGTTAGCTCTTTTACTCTGTTTGTTTTGTCCTTAATTGTTTTAGTACATTTTATTTCAGTGCTTGTTGTTGCAATTCCAGGTGGTAAATAGGACACTGTCAACATCTTCAGATTTATAAATATGTCACTGGACACTTAACCTTATCATATTACAATAATTTTATAATGCGGTTTTTAAGACGGGCTTTTGTCTTCGCCTTTGTCGTCTTTTTTGAACCAAACTATTGATTTGTATTGAAACTAATTGACTAATGTTTTATATAATTACCAATCTGACAAAAATGTGCTTTTTAACATGTTTTTGTGTGTGACTTGAAACGACTGATGAAATAAGTGACACAATCTAATCTGTCAGGGTAGTTTTTCTTTTCTTTTTTCTTTTATATTTTTTTTCATTGGACAAGACAACAGTTACATTCATACACTACAAGGCAACATTCCCAGGATCAGACACAACAGACAAAACAAACAAAAAACATAAATAAGTGAAGCCACATGAGTCACAGAGGGGCATGTGTTAACCTCACACTTCCTATTTTTATTTTTTGTAATCTTTTTAGTGCATTTTTTTCACTGATTATTGTGTGATTGTCCCCTTAAGATCAGGGATTCTTAAATTGTTCTCAATTGTTTTTATTGGAATTCTATATATGTAGAATTGTTTATAGATATTTTCATTTTGATTCTCATAATTACTGTGCTCTTTCTCTTTCATTGTGGTGTTTTAAAGAACTTTCACAAATTTGCTATTATTATTAATATTCTCTGCTGTCAACAAGACAACCAAGATGAAAAACTGCATTTGATAGGATTAGAGGATCGATAGGTATTAAATGTTATAAATCAGTAGATGGTTTTGGTCACCAGTAACTGTTTGGGTCGTTAAGGGTTAAACATCAACATCTTGGAATCCTCCATGAACCTGTGATCACATGTCTTCTGAGTGTTTGCTGTGTGCATCCTTCTGCCATTATGACCAAATCGGACTTCTCTGTGATGGGGATGCGTGCTGCTTCTTTTTAATCCCAGTACAACAAACGATGAAAAGCCCTGAATGGTTTCACTTCTTGCCTAAGTGGCTCCGCCTCATAAAAGAGCCCAGTGGAAGGCATTCAGTCCCACCAGAGCCACACACATCGCTTTCAGGCACGTCTGAAAAGGTAGTGCTGCCTTGAAAGCTGTCGACCTCCCAACTGTCAATTAAGGAGGTCAAACGCTACAGATACTGGGCTGCACATTTTCAAGGTCTGGATACGTCTTTGTGACTGCATGAAATAAAACTAGAGCAGTTAGAGGAGGGGAAACGCGCGTTACGTGTCGACGCAGGCTGCGCTTTACTGACATGGTGTCATAAAGACGACCATTCACGCTTTTCTCCCATAATCCTCGGGGCGAATCCCAGTGCCGTGACGACACTCGAGCTGCCCCGTCTTGTCTGAGGGATAATAGCTGACCTATTTTGTGGGCACGGTTGAAGATCGAAGGTAGATGTCCTTATTGGAGGCATTTCACAGGTTTCAGCTTCTCAAGGTGCATTGTTTTGCAGGTGAAAATATCCCTATTAATACATATATATATATATATATATATATATATATATATATGTTTACAGTTATTCATCTTTTCATGGTCATCAGATATGACCCATTTGGACCTTCAGAGGCTCCATATTTACCATGGAAACACAGTCTACTTCTACAACACTGATTCAGCAGTGAAATCCATAGAGTTGAATCACTGACAGTGGATGGACACACTGGGTTTATGTTCAGTTAATGGGATCATAATCGTTCTTCCCTCATTTCTCAGCTTTTTCTATGTATCTGAGTTGTCGTTGTGTAACTCAATCATGATCTCATCAAAGTAAAACTGAATTTCTCTACACTACTTTGACACAATAGGTTTTACAAGACTTTTGAAGATGTGCTTTTGTCTTAATGCGACACTGTTGTCCCTCATCTATCAGTCAAACTACTGATTTGCATTGAAACCAATGGCGGTACTTGAAATAAGCATTTGAGAGCGGTTGAGCACCGTTACACTTTTATTAGATTAAAATTCAGACAACTTGGCTATTTAAGATGTTTTTTATGAAATTGACTGTTTTTAACCAAACTATTGATTTACAGTCACAATCTTTGACACATGACTTTGACACACAACCTAAACAAACTTTCTGGGGTTTTTGTTTTTTCATTTATGGTTTTCCACATCCGCTGCCATGTCTGCCAGAGGTCGTTTTTTCTTTTTAAGGTGTGTTTAGTGTAATTGGGTTTTGTGTGACTTTAACCCTTGTAGACGATGATCCCGAGGGGGTTCATGGAGGTCAAAATGTCACCGCGCATGTATTGATTGGACCCATGTGTCACCCTCGTGTCCACTGGGACGGATACCTGTCCTCTGGGGCCGGGGGGGTGGGGGCTGTCCTGTCCTCCGCTAAATTGCTCTGATCCACAGCGCTGGACCTCGCATCACCTTCATCAACCTCGTCTTGCTCACAATGAGATGCACCCCCTGAATAGAGCGTCAGTGCAGAATAAAGGCCCTTTCACTCCTCCGAGGTCAGATGAGATCTCCTCCGTCTTCATCCTGTTTGTATACAAGCAAAGGAAAATGCCTTTCCACCATCGCTGATGTTCTGAACCTTCAGCTGCCCTTTATCTCTGTCTCCATCACTGTGCCTTCAGAGACCAAGACTATCATGGCATCTGTGCTGGCGCTGAATAAATACCTTCAGCGTTCACACAAACGCTCATTAGATGGTTATCGGGCTAAGACTTTTTCCTGACGTTTTGAGGTGAGCACAGAGGCTCAGAGGATCAGTTTAGGTGTGTTCAAGCTTGTGGCATGGAATATCACAACTTTGAAATCTTACATACTCCTTTTTTTTTTCCTTCACTATTGTAAACCATACTATTATATTTGATTATTTTGAACCCTGTGGACACACAAATCTGTACATGCACAAAAGAACTCCTATTAAATTATCGTGCTTCAATATTTTTGGGGCCTTGTTTTCATAAATCTCTAGAACAGTTTCAATGAAGCCTTTTTATTTGGTTAATTTGTGTTTAATTTGGTGAAGATTTTGATCAGTTTTGCTCATTTTGTTGATTTTGTTTTGGGGTTTTTTTTCTGTTAATTTTTGCCTCCTGGTGATTATTTTTGTTGAATTTGTTACTGGTATAAATCCATGGGTTAAAGGGTTAATCCATGTTAAGTCTTTAACCCTACGTACAGATGTTCTGCATCTACCAGCAGATTTACATGTGTTTTAATCAGTAACGTATGGGAAATGATTTATGGAACCTTGGAATGGACCCTTTAGCGTTTCTGTTGACTCTACGTTCCTCTTCACCACGTGTTCAGACTAGACGCTGTATCATTTATTCATCAGCGCTCTTCAAACACATGGTTCTATAATCTTAAATTGCGGCTCCACCCTCCTCCCTCCCTGGGCGAGCGGCACTTTTCCTCGCCCTACATGGCCATTTATCCTGCTGATCCTACTCATTAGCGCTGCGGTCAGAACACATTGCTCTCAGCTCCAGAAGTCTGGGAAAACGCCTCCTGCTGTTTCTGATGCTTATCCGGACGCACTAGTGGCAGCAACGTGCTGCGTCCACGCTACGCCGTCGCAGCACGTTCTTCGCGTTCATTCCACTTTCACATCTTGTTTCAATCACTGTCATTTGTGTCACTGTAACTCCTGAACCATTTGTATTATTGACCAAATTCAAACAGTATTATCGCTTAACATAATAGGATAGAAGGCTGGAGTGGACTGAGGGGAAAGGGGTGTAAATGGGTGGAGCCAAAAGCGGCAGAGTGCAGTCGGTGAGTGAGACATGGGGGTGTTTTTTTTATTACTTTTAGCAGTGCTTTTGTGGAGATTTGCTTTTTTGTGTATAGTTAACTGATTAATAACATAGTAGTTAATATATAGTTAGCTATATAATATATAGTTAACTAATTAATAATAGCAACAATACATTTTCACAATTTGATTTTCATTGTTTGCACTGAAACACAGAGAAAGGGTGCGAGTCTGCATTATTTTTAGTTCATGCCATTATTATCCCTCTGCTTGATTTGAGCTAAACTAAATTGAACTGAGCTAAAATGACTTTGAGATTTATGATCAGTTTAGAGTCTGTCCTGATTTAATACTTAGAAAGCTAATATTTCATGACTTGTACACTTTACTTAGCATTTTTTGCTGCTGTATATTGTCATTTACAACCAGAAACTGTATAACTATAAACGCTTTCCAGACTTTCCCCGTGTAACTGTGATTGTTCATGTATTGTTTCATCAGTCCACTCTGGTCGTATATGATCAGATCCAAACTGGACGACAAATCAGCCTATTGAGACATCAGCAAAGGCTGTACAAAGGCTCTGCAGGACACGTCTACCTATGCCATAAATAAAGAACCCTGAAGCCGAGCCTAATCATCAAATTACAAGCATTTGACATGATTTTTTTATTCTAATCACGATAATCATCCTCATTCATCTGAGTAAAAGCAACAGCCTGGAAGTAATAGAAACAACGTCTGACATCTTGTTCTGCTTCTGCCATGACTGAATGGACAACCAGCAAAAGAGATAAATATAGCTTCACCCACACGGCAAAGGTAGTTTCATAATAAACAACAGTGCATGGAGATGTGTGGGTGCAGTTTGTGTCACATGCTGTCAGCGACTGAGTGGATTAAGTGATTTTCCAGATGGATGTAGAGATGCGTCCAGTGGGTAATTCAGACTGACACAGCAAATGGAAGTGACTTCAAAGTAAGGAGCATTTTCAGACCTCGACCTTCCTTCTCTCATAATTTGAACAGTTGTCCCAGGGTTGGAAGTTGTTGAGTTTCCTCTGCTAATTATGGGATTATCTCATAAGGGGGTCGGCACAAAAACAGCAACTCCCAGACAAACCTGAAAAACAAAGACCAATACCAAATGAGAACACCATGTCTCGTCTCTTTGACTGTGGAGCGGAAGGTACAGATTAACACATCACTTGTTTTACGCAATGCTTATGGAGGTCATCTCTATTAGTTTGTTCCTTGTTCTGATTAGAAAACAGAACATTTGACCACAGAGATGGAAAAGCCTCCAAAAATGACGCTTCATACCAGTAATTCTACCAATAGATGTCAAAACTACGTAAAAAGTTTTGTGATTTGTGATTTTCCAGACACTCAGAACCTCAGTTCTGACAACATAAGCATGAATTAAATCCATTAAACTCGTAAAACACTGAAACATTTGAGTATTTTAGCAGAAAATGATAATGAAACAAACCCACAGTGGAGTGAGAAACATAAATTATGTTAAGTATAATTTCCCCCCCCGAAAGCGCCAATGTGTCGGATGCGTTTATGTGTTCAAGCATGTTCATGAAGGCGACCAAAGGATGGTTTCAGTCGTCAGAGTACAGCCTTCATCCAGGTGAAATTGCATTAGTGTTTGCGTGTAAACACTTAAACCCAGTGGAATTCCTTCTGTACACTAAAGAAACGCTGCTTTTACTGCAGTGAATCAGACACTAATGGAACAGCTTCACAACCAGGATTAAATTTAGTCCTGACCCGATGTGTGACCTGCAGTGAACCAGGTTTTCTATGGACTCTTTCATCTACAGATCCTCCTCACATCTCACTGTGTGTCTCACTTTTAGGTGTCATTTTGCTCAGATTTTAATGTTGTTTGGTCTTAAAATGTGTGAAAACACAAAAAAATGCACGTAATTCCAACCATCACAAGTTTTGTCTTTCGTTCACTTAAAAAGATTCATTATAGTGAAAAGCAAATTGGGGTATTTCACTTGTTTATTCATGTCTAATCGTAAGACCAAACCCACTGTTTGAGTTTTGGCTTTAAGTGATGTGCACGTAGTGAGACATATTTTGTGAATTTGTGACGGTCTGTGTGCTTGTTTTCTCCATTTTTTTGGGCATTTTACAAAGAAAACCACTGATTAGCAAAGAAAATATAATCAAATAATTGTGATAACGAACCCATAAAATTCACCACATTCATAGACATCAGTTTTTATACGTGAAAAGTAAAATATTTTCCTATTTTACAATCAGCTAGAGTCAACTATTTAAGATCAGTCCAAAAAAATGTTGTAATGTTGTAAAAATGTGTAAAAAAAAAAAAGTAAAATTACAAGACAGTGTTTAACTAATATCTGAAAAAATATGAATGAATGAATAATAAAAAATATGAATGACCTAAAAAGTCTTAAGAGAATTGATTTAAGTGTAAGTTAATCAATATTCGGCCTGTTCTTAAACTCGATGTTTCTTTGTAGATCCACTGTGATCTGTGGGTTGTATTTTACACGTTTGAAGGATAAACTGAGGCGTGTTGGTTGTTGTGCTGTTTGTTCAGAATCAGAATTCTTTCATTGTTACTGTGCTATCAAAAGCACAACAAAATTTCCAAATGGCTGCTCTTGTAGCAATGCAAACAACACAGAAATAATGGAAAAACAACAGAAGAAAAATCGTGCAAAAGAGATAAATATTATATCTTAAAAAGGACCATGCAGTTTACCAGTAGTTACAGGTCAAAAAGGATGAAAATATAAAATTATGGCTGTTGATTATTTCTATGTGTGTGTGTGATAAGTTAGAATACAATATTGCAGTTGATGTGTAAAAAAACATTTTTCTCATTTTTTTTTTTTACATATCAAGTGCAATTTTTAAAAAAAAAAGTTGTTTTTTCCCATGACATAAGTGTTTGCAGTAGCACATTAATGGTGTCCATAAAGGGGCTTAGTGTGAAACAATGCACTGTTTCAATGCAGCCGATCATGTGTTCAGGCGCTGTATGAAGACCCCTTCTTGCATGCCCTCTTCCTGCAGCCAACACCCTTCCCCCACCCTGTGTGTGTTTACCTTTTAGCCTCTTAAAGGTTACTCCTCACAAGCCACCACTCACCGACTGGGCCACGTCTTCACACCATTTGACCCAAACTCACACAGTTGATTCCATATAGTTCTGCTTCACCTACACACACAGTTGTTGTGTGTGAAGAGACTACAGTCCTGAAGAGAAGTCACTTGCGTTGTTTCCTATGTTTAATGGAGGTAAATATGGATCATCCCAGGCCCTGCCTCCTCCAGTATAGAATCGTGATGTCTGTCGCTTTTCAAATACATTAAAGTTGGATGAGACGCGACATGACCGTTCAGACTGAAGTCACACTGCAAAGTATCATATATACTCCGACTGTAAATAATGATCTACTTTCATCACATCTCACCGAGGAAGAAAAATCTCCTTAAACTTGAAGGAAACATTGATGTGTATAAACTATGTGGACATAAATATTGGGACACATCATGTCTACAACTTTAAGATGTCCTATTCATGATGATATGAGATAAAAACATCAATATTTCGATTCAATATTTCTCCCCTGAAACTTCACTTTCCATAACGTCTCACTTTGGAATTTCTCAATCGGAGCCTTGAGTGTCTTTATTCTATTAAGGTATTATTGCAGACACACTTTTCCTCAAGCAATCCAGCTGGATAGCTCAGTTGGTAAGGCTGGTGCATAGAGGACCTGGGTTCGATTCCCAGGGTGAGTGTCCAGTGGGTTGTGTCAGGAAGGGCATTTGATGTAAAAACTCCTGCCAAATCAAATATGCAAGTTGGATTCGCTGTGGTGACCCTAGAAGGGACAAAGCCGAAAGAAAATCATCATTTCCATCAAGTTTGAGGGGAGATCTTTATTTATGGGATGTTTATCCTAATATAAAACTATATTCTGATATTAGTAATGATTGTTTTGTATCTCAGTACCCAGACAAACACTTGGATTGAATGTGTCCACATATTTTTGTTCATATAGTCTACGTCCTATGGGTAAAAAATAAAGCCAGATCAAATGTAGCTCGACCAGCGTGTGTTCAGCCACACGGGAGTTTATATCATGATGTCAGCTCTTTTTTTAACCTATAGGTTCTTAATTTAACCTTGCGTGTCCCATAGGCACCGTCGGTTTATTGGGCCCTGTATGCATGTGTAACGTTCCTCTGACCTCTGCCATTCAAATAAATGCCTGAATAAGTGCAGGTGAAGGTTAATGATATGCAGGGACTTACACACAGAGTGGAAAACCTTTATGATGAGCAGACTTTGAGGGGATTTCCAGCCTCTTTTTAAGGAAGTGAACACCTATAGACGCTCCTAAACGATGAATGCGTTTAAAAATATGAGTGGTATTTTGCATTTTCTATGGCTAAAGGTCAGGGTGACGACCTTTTTTCCTGTGACCTCCAGCGTCTTTGTGTCTGTGCGTGCATGTGCCTCACCTCAAGGTGATCGCGGTGATTGACAGCTGTAAGAGTGTGTGCAGACGATACCTCGCTCTCCTCTCAGTTTTGGTTTTCAGTTGCAAAGCCTCTATTATGTGCTATGTGACACTCGTGTGCTACCGGCTTGCTAACTCCCATTTGCATTAGCGTGGAGGTGACCCCCCCAACCCCCCACCCCTCTCATGTCCATACAGTATCACCTACCACTAAGGCTACGGCAGCCACAGCCACAGCCCTTTGGTTACTGATTATTCCTATTATAAATGTGCTCCATTTCCCTGTTTTAAGGCCTGTTTATAATTGATCTGCACACAGGCTGTGTGTGTGCCTGACCTACATTTACTCAGTCAGGTGGGAAAGCATCAGCAGCAGCCTAACATTACGCACTTGTTCGTGATGGGCGCTGATGTTTTAGCACTTCAGCGGCAGCATTTGGTTCCACACCATTTGTCACCTGAACTAACAGTAATTCTCACTTTACTGCAAACACATGACCTCATATCAGCTTGTCTTTTATTTTTTTATTTATTTAACCTGTATTTAACCAGGCAGGGGTGGATCTTATTGAGATTAAGGACCTTTTTTTTTCCGAGTACAACATGTAGAGTTTTACAGGACAAGTTGGTCTGTGAAAAATTACTGCAAGCTATGGAGTTGGTCTCTAGCACTTTGTGTTTACATTTAAAAGCATTTAATGTCAATTCTGTCACCTTCTGGTATTTTAGCAATATATATATATCAGGCAAGGAGCAGAGGAGGCAAAATCCCCTTTGGCCCAGTTGGTGATCTATTGCAGCTTTTGATCAGTTTTTAAATGTAATGAAAAATGAATCCAACAAACTGTGTTTCCTCATAATGTAGATTTTCTATACGTCCATAGAAACTATCGTGACTTGTTTACACATTTGTTTTTCTGTTAAAACTAACAAATGATCAGCTGCAAATAACACTATTCTTCACTGAAAAAGATGATGCTTTTGAATCCAGTGCATGTAATTACTTCTTAAATTTACAACACTTTATATACAATG
Source organism: Gymnapogon annona (assembly GCA_029814585.1). Lineage (NCBI taxonomy): Eukaryota > Metazoa > Chordata > Actinopteri > Kurtiformes > Apogonidae > Gymnapogon > Gymnapogon annona. The sequence continues at coordinate 7,554,360 of JAPTHA010000019.1, read as the reverse complement.
CATGAAATGTTTAGTATAAACTTACAACTGCCAATTCTTTTTACTGCTGATCAGTTATTTTTTCATAAAATACAAAATATACAGTCATCATAGTTACAGACTTTTAATTGGAGATTTTATAAGTATAACAATTATCCACATATTCAATGATTCATGTGAAGGTTGCTCTGTTTCCTCTTTACAACTACAGTTCACGTGTGTTTGGTACACGAACACGCCTGCGTTGTGTTCTCTACCTGATCCATTTCACCTTCTTGAACGTGTCTCTGCAGTTTTACATTCCCTGTTTTTGTTCTGAAAGGGGCGTGAACCTGCTCCCAGGCTTTCCAGTCGGCCCAGTTTATAGTAGTTTATCTTGTTTCTTGCCGTTTATCTGAATAGCAGGGCTTTAATCCAAGAGGGGCCCCTACCTCTGCACGCCAACTGTGAAAACCTATAGAAGCCTAGTGCGACCACACCCACCTGATACCGACCTGATAGACGACGCCATGTGAGCTGCAGAGCATGACCGAGTCGTATAAAAAACACACACTGAAGGAGAAATAAAGGGGTGGACAAAAGAGAGGCCCATAAGGACCAAAAGATAGGAAACAAACACCAAGAACCAGGACACACACTGCAGAGACATAATGACATTATGGGCTGGTGGTGGTCCTGCTGGTCGGACAGGAGACGGCGTCACGCTCTGATGACGTCACCTCCAATAACAGCGCAGTAATTACCGTCCATTAACGCTCCGTCTCAGCTTCTCTGTGGACCTACACTGTTGCCGCTGCTGCTTCTCGACTCAATAAGACCGATGTGTGGCTGTGACGGGGTTCCTCATCTGGATATATCCCAATCATTACCCTGACGAGGGATGGAAATGAATAAGAATTTACCAATTGCAATAGCGCTATTGATTGGTTTTGTATTGATTCCTGGTCAGTTTTCTGTGTGGACAAATACCACATTAATTTCTCTATTAAAACCAAGAAATTATGTCATATCAGCTCTATATAGCACTCGTTTCCACTAAAAAAGGATAATGGTTCTTTATATGTATTTATGTATGTTGGTACTTAATTTTCCAATATTTTATACATTATGCAGGAAATATTTTATTTAAACCAACTAGTAAACTTAAAGTGGCTTGTGGAGAAAAACTACCGCGATAACGTCCATAAATGTGAAGTATCATCCATAAACAGGAAATATTCACATTTAAGCAGAGTTTTTGAACTCAAACTGGCGATCACTTATCAAAATATCTGTCAATAAGTGTAAAAATGTACGAATAGTTGCATCCTTAGATTTTTTTTGTCAAAACTAAGGGAAGTAAAATGTATTTATTGATAAAGTTGATCGTTTATAAATCCATAGAAACCATTGTTACTTGTTACTGCATTGATTTCCCTGTCAAAACTAACAAATGACGTTATATCAGCTGTAAATAACACACTTTATCAGTGAAAAAAGACAAAGAAAATCTACAAAATGCAAAGCTGTAAGAGCCAACACTACGGTTACTATACAGAATGTATGGAATAATTACCATAAACCAGCTAATACATTTAATGCAATTAATATAGGGCTCTAAATAACTATTACTTTCATATCTTTCCCGGAATAAAGGCCACGCACCCTAAACAAGTATCAAACATCTACTTAGAATAATGTCTTGTAAACTTTAAACTCTAGTTACTTTTCATTTCTTCTTCGGCCTGGTTGTTTTTTCCTGCAGTGTCGATGTATGTTTCTTTTGATGGAACTTGCCTGAGGAAGACCCTGCTGTGGTCGAAACGTTGCTCTAATACATAGCTTCTTTTGCAAGGATTAGTGGTGTGCAGGACTTTCTTCTTCATTTTTTGATGGAACTGATAAGCTCCGAGGCATGTGATTCTAACAGTTCAGAACCGGTTCTCGACTAAACTCATAACAACACTGATCAGATTGTTCCGAGATAGAAATGGAGCTTACAGTTTTGTGTCCTCATAGATTACGTGATGAATGTGTGTTCTTATCAGTGTTAGAGACGCAAATGCAACATTTGCAGGCCAGTGGCATCTGCTTTTGTTAGAGTTTACTAGCAAAACACGTTGGAAAACTCTGGTTTGGATTTAACAGGGTGTTGTGTTTTAACCCTTCGATGCATAAGTGGGTCAAATGTGACTCTGGTCAGGTTGTTTTCTTGGACTTTCTTTGTAATGAAAAGTTGTCTTCATATTCCAGGTGTTCCTCAAAAAAAGGCAACATATTTTTGACATCATGCCGTTTACATTTTTAACGTATTGTTTATAGTTTTTATACAAGTGTAGTTATTGTATTTCTTCCTCAGACTTCCATAGGAGTTTCAAAATGACTGTTGACATTGTTCTATTGCTGTTCTACACTTTATATCATATACCATATATACTTTGTTTTAAAAAATTTTAAATAATGAAACAACTTTTGAAGTGCTAAAAAAAGGTTAAAAAACAGGAAATTATTCTTTTGTGGACCATAATAAATTAGGAATGATTACTTTTAACATAATAAAGTGGCAAAAGTGGCATGAAGACACATTATAACATGAGTCATTTCTGACCCATTTACAGAAGAGTGGAGGGTCTGCACACTCATGGATCTAAGGGTTAAATACAAGGATTGTACATTTATGTTAACTGTAAGTATAGCTGTCAAATTAATGTCGACAAGTAAAACAAAGTTTACAATATTGTACTCTGAAAAGGAAGGAGAAACAATGCATGTTACATTTAAGTGACAGTGTGTTAATAAAGCACTTTGCACCATCTAGGTTCATGCGTGTCGTGTAAACAGTATGTACCATTATGGGATTTAATGCAGATTTTATTCTGATGTTATGTGAAGATATTCGCAGTGACATTAGATGAAAGTGTCATATTCATTATGGAGGGAATTCTACTTCATAAGCAGTGAGGTTTCCATAGGATGCCATTTTTATCAGCATTTAAACAGTATGACTTCCATATTGACTGATCCATTCACTCATTATAGGATGTAGAACAGGGTTTCAACAGCTCAACCTGGCCTATGAGAGTTCCATTTAGTTACATTTTCAGTTCAGTTCCTTTGTTTATTAATTTCTTTGAGTCTTTTGTTGTGGATTGATTTAGTCATTTACATGTTTATTACTTATTGACCTTAATCTTAATGCAGTTTAGATTAAATGCTTCTTTTCTGCTGACTGACAGGTTGAACTTGGTACCAACAGATACTATTTCTAGGAACACATTCTCCGAGGTCATAAAATTATACTAAACTTGACTTGGATCAAGCAGATTTGCTGACTGGTCGATCCAGAATGGTCGCTTTGTCAGTACATACGGGTGTCGTCTGGTGAAATACTGAGTCAGTCTAGCGCTAAATCTTTGAAAACATCAGACGAGTCTGCTTTATCCTCCGTAGATCGACAACAGACGCGAATCCAAACAAGCACCAGTCTATTCTCACCTGAAACTTCATTTCCCATCAGGTCTCAGTTTGGAATTTCTCAATCAGAGCCTTGAGTGTCTTTATTCTATTCAGGTATTATTGGAGACACAGTTTTCCTCAAGACAAACTCACGATGGGTTATTCTGCGTTACTATGACAACCGGCCACATCAACAAAGTCGTCATGGTACCAAAACTGAGCCAAGTCAAGCTGATACCATCAGTGGAGGAAAAAAAAAAGAAGCAAAGTATTTTTCCCACAGTGTTTTATTTTTTCTGGTGACATTGACCAATTAACCCTTAAAGACCTACGACTCTTCCTGTCCATATGTGTTTTATTCCAGTGATTAGGTGACCCACTGGAGGAATTCCAAAACAACCCGTTAGAAATGTTTGAATTTGACCTGCGACTCATGTGGTTCACTTATTTGTTTTGTTGTTTTTTTTTGTCTTTGTCATTGTACCTGTTTTGTGTGTTTGCTTGTTTTGTTTTGGGTTTTTTGTGTTTGTTTGGCTTTTTATCTGTGTCATTGTAGCTGTTTTGCCTTTTTTGTTGTTGTTGTTCTTGTGTTTTGTTTTTGTTATTCTTTCTTAGTTTCTTTTTGGCTTTTGTCATTATACCGGTTTTGCGTTTTGTTTTTTGTGTTTTTTCTTTGTCTTTTTTTTGTCTGTTTTCATTGGACCCGTTTTGTGCTTTTGTGTGTTTGTTTTTTTGTGTCTGATCCGGTCATTGTGGGTTGGCAATGCCGTCTTGTAGTGTATGAACGCAACTGTAAGGTTTGACATTATGAAAAATCCAAATAAAGTAACATGGAAGAAAAAGAAACAAATAATTTGACCTTGAAAACGTGCCGGAGCCCTGCACTGAGGGGACTACAGCTTGTGAATGATGGAAACAGGAGGGAACAGCTGTGTGATTTCAGATTCCCGCTCACATGTTGGTCAATACCAAGTCCGTGTCCGTGTTAACAGCGGGGCCTGAATGAGGCCTAGAAACTGGATACACATTAGTCAGACGGATACTGTGAGCGTGTTAACGCCGTTCACACTTCACCGTAGACCGGCGGCTCCTATCAGTTGGCAGGGAAACTGCAAAACTAATCATCAACACGCAGGCCCTGGCTTTAGTCACACACTTTGAAACGCTGTGAATGAACAATCAGCGCATGAAAACCCCAGCTTTAATACCTCATATAATATCATGTCGTTGCTGACGCTGACAGCTGGCCTCCCGCGGACTCTTCCCGCATTAGAGGAGGCATTCTGTTACTTGTACGTTATAGAGTACATGTGTATGTGCACGGCTGTTTCCACATCTGTCGGACCTGGGACTCGGGGGCCCCTTGTTTCCCATGTGACAGCACTGCCGCCGCCCCACCAGGGAAATATTTGTTTGTGTGATTAGGACAGAAAAAGACCGAGAGAGGAGGGGGTGGGAGAGGGTGAATAAAGCCACGTCAGGAGAGAGGAGAAGGGGGATGGGAATGGTTGAATGGGGATGGGTGATGGGTGGTTTGGGGTGGAGGGTTGTTGGTGGTGGTGGTGGGGGGGGGGGTGGTAGTGGGAGGGGGGTTGGATGCAATTTCCAAGATTTATGGCGCGGCACTTCACGAAATGCATGCATCCTGTAATTAAACCCCCCTTCCCACCTCCCCCACCCACCAC
>JAPTHA010000019.1:7526554-7537119 GCA_029814585.1 Gymnapogon annona | reverse complement strand
CTAATAAATTTCTTTTCTTTCATGAAATATGGAATAATTGCAATTTTGAGGGGGTTTTTTTTCAATACAAATGTGTCGTATCTAATGACCATGAAAGGACGACGGTCTATTTTACACTAGTGATTGATATCTTTGCACAGGTATAGAGGGTCAGAAATTCAATAGCTGTCTTTGTGGGTTACAGTTACCATGAAAAAGATTTTGTGTTCAACATCCGTATCCATACATGATTAATTAACCTACTCAATTGTAGGTTGTAAATTCCAGCAATTTCATTAATAATCTGAGGATACAGCAAGTCATTTTTAAGTAGGCTTTTTTAGGTTTTTTTTTACATGTAGATCTTTACCCTACAGTGCATCGGCTGGTTCCCACCCTTTGTCAGCGCCGTTGGCAGTTGGCATTCACATCTAAAGTCATTTTTGTTGTTTAACCACAAACCACACACAAGTCGAGTGAGGAAGTAACACACAGCACAATTGTATGTTGACCTGTTTATCATATGGAAGAAGCGCATATACATCAGAAATATATATCTTACAAACATACATGTGTGGACGGGGATTCCCTCCGACTCGAAGATTTCTTTGATCTTATAGCTGGGTTCCTGTCGATCAGACGCAGTGGGCCGTTTCTCAGTGTTGAAAACACAGGTGACTGAAGGGAAACATTTGAGTGGACGCATCAGCAAAGCCACCGTGTGTTCGCTTTGATCGTTTACAGATCAACTCCAGCTGCAGTTCAACTCTACAGCAAAAATACATTAACATTTAGAGGTATTCAGTCATTATTCAATCGGTCATTTTGAGTTTCTTTGTAGTTTTTTTCATTTTATATATGAAAGTGGGTGTGAGTGGAAACTAAGGTCTGTGACAATGCATGGCTTCACAATCGATTGAATCACAGTATCCAGCATTGGGAGCATTTTATATTATTATATCTAACTTTCATTGGATGCAGTAGAGGGCCAGCTTTATTTGTCTTTTTTTTTTTTATTTAGCCTCATTTGGACTGGCTTTGAACAGTTTTGGCCCGTGGGCCATATGTTTCACACCCTTGCTTCATGGCCCTTACTGTGTCTGATGGTTTGTCCTTGGTTTTGTCACTGACAGATGGGAGGCAGGACTCGGCCATGAACCTCACCACTAATGGCACGAGCAGCATCAGCATGTCCGTGGAGCTGAACGGAGTCGTGTACACCGGTGGGTACTGGAATCATGTGACTCCACAGCTTCGCTTCTTCTTCACTCTATTAGTGTTTCAGCATTCAGTCAGAAAAAGACAGAGACAATCACAAAGATGGGATAAATCCTGCAGTGTATTGTGATTTTTGTACATGTTTGTGACATTCATGGTGGCCGTGGCTCAGTTGGTAGAGCGGGTCGTCCAATGGTAGATTGAATCCTGGCTCCCACCATCCACATGTTGAAGTGTCCTTGAACAAGAGACTGAATCCTGAATAGCTCCCTGGCAGCGCCTTGCATGGCAGCAGCCACCCACTGGTGTGTGAATGTGTGTGTGAGGCCAATGTTAAGCGCTTGGGCACCATAAACGTGTAGAAAAGTGCTGTATAAGTGCAATTTACTATTTACCATTCATGGATGGGGGGGTTCAGGTATGAGCTTTAGCAGCTAGAATGACTGTATCAGAAACATGCGTCATGGACAAATATAAATGGAACATTCGTGGATGGGAACAAGTCTGGTTCAACACAATAACTATGAAAACTGTTGGACTTATTTGTGTTGATAAAAGGTCTGAAGTTTGACTAAAGATGACCAGAAACCCTCTTAAAAAGTCAGGAATTCAGCTTCATCAAACCGTTTTGGTGTATATTAGTGTTTTTTAGCAGTATATTATTTACTTGTACATTTTAGTGTATTGTGATGTGTTTTAGCATATTTTAACATATTTTATGCACATTGTAGTTTGACGCCTTAAAAAGTGTCTTAAAAAGTGTCTTAAAAGTTAGAAACTTAACTGAATCAGACCAGCAGTGTAATGTTTTGCTTCATTTCTGAGTTGTTGTGTTTTTTCCTCCAGGTGTTCTTTTTGCCCAGGCAGCAGCAGGGTCCGTTTCCTCCTCTGCATCTGGATCATCCGTCTCCAGTAAACCCGCCAGCGCTCGCGTCACCTCACAGCAGCAGCAGAACACACCTACCTCAACTTCATCCTCCAGCAACCCGTTGTCTTAACAAATCCTCTCAGCCTTTCCCTTTTATTTTTTTAATTACCACGCTAAGTAAAGCCAAAAATCAACCTCATTTTCTACACAATCTATGCCAAAAGAAAAGAGAACCATAAACCATACCGCAACATACACACTGAAACTCACATCACTTGAAGTACACTATCTCAGGTTTTCTCTCACCAACTCACCTCTTTTGTTCTTCATAGCCAAAATTATTTTAAAAAATATATCTCAAGAGAGCCAGTATATGCTAAACAAATATGTATGCACAACCTGTGAATTATTTATTTCTGCATAAATGTACAGATTATTGGAGAACAAAAGAGAAACTAATAACTATAAGGTGTAATACACTGTTTACACACACAAACACAGCTACTGACTGACAGCGACGTTTTATCCTGTAGGGGAGAGTTTTTTTTTTTATCTTTTCATTGTTATTATCATTATTTTTACTCATTCTTGTGTTTTGTCATCTAAATCTTTAACAATCCTCTCAGTGCAGGAAGAAAATCTATATATTTAGAATTCTATTAAAAATTATGAGATAATATGAATATCCTCTATTTTTAATCAGAAAAGCTTTAAGGTATATGTTGTTTCTTCAGGGCATAGAACTTTGTACCGTTGTGACCTCATATTATGTAATGACCTCATTTGTGTGGCAGCCATTTTGTAAATGACTGTATGCGTGTCATGTCAATACCAGATTTCTGAGTCAAAAAGATATTCCATTTTAAGAATCTGCAACAATATTTGTACATCTTTACAAACATTTGGTGTCCACTGCAATAGCTACATAGCTGAAGCCTTAGCTGAATGATGATGTCTTTTGGCTTTTCCCTTCCGGGTTCGCCACAGCGAATCCAATTCACATATTTGATTAGGCAGAAGTTTTTACGACAGATGCCCTTCCTGACACAACCCACTGGATGCTCATCCTTGGAATCGAACCTGTGTCCCCTATGCACCAGCCCGGTGCCTTACCAACTGAGCTATCCTCAAATAACAAACATATTCTATAATTCCGTAAACAAATTTCATGAATAAGTCAACAAAAAGGTGGGCTTGTAGTTAGTTTTTGATGAGCTAAAATGCCATACGTGGTCAAAGCAGTCAAATAGATGCTAATTATCTAAAATGTTACATACCAATCTTGAATACAAGCAATTGACAAAGAAATTATCCTAACATTTTTTTAATGATAAAATTAATGTTTTTTTTTTTTTATAAAAGGCATAGTCAATTTAAAAAACACTCTACTAATTCCTAATTAGCTACAATGCTACATGGCAAACATTCTGGGTGAATATAAAATGGAAAACATGATACAATTATTTTTGTTGACATGATATTATACTTTTTGTCGACTTGAGACCTGTTCATACATACATCTGCATTAATCATACTAGTAGCTGCTAACTGTCAGCATTCAAAATGGCTGCCATCAAAATAAGGTCAGATGTGCGTTTGGGGAAAATGAACCAATACCTTCCGCTGTTCATTTTTTCCTCCCTCATCGCACGTCAACATGCTGGACTTGGGACCCGGACCGGCATCCTCATCGACTGTTCCTACTGTCGCCGGGTTCAAACTTTACATGAAAAACAGGTCGGTTTTTCTCAGGTGTTCATGTTCGTTACACGATAATCGCTTTGTACAATATCCCGCCGTCTTCTATTACACTTGACAGAGCAATTGTTTTGTTTTGCATCTTTCTCTCCTCAAAAACCCCTTTTTATATATTTTTTCCATTGTTTTTTTGTTTGTTTTTTGTTTTTTAGTGGAGTGATTGTCTTAAGGTCAGATGCATGCCTGTATTTGTAGACTAATCAGGAGCAAAGCAGAAATACTGTGACTTGTTCCCACTGAATCACTATTAACGTGGTGACAATCACTTGGACAATCAGGAAAAAATGCTACGCATGCTTCTGTAAAGGGGCGGCAGTTCCTTTAGCTCGTATGTGACATTTTTGTTGTATTTTTTATATCATCAAATGCTTTTATTTTTGTTTGGGTTTTTTTTCAGCTTTGTGTATTGCATGACTTAGTGCTTCTTCGGATCCAAGTGCTTCTTATCCTGTGCTGTGATGAGGTGAGGTCGATGTCACAGAGAATGTCTCAGAATCTCGTCTAGATGTTACTTCATTTGTGCTCCGCGGCTGCAGCTCAGCGCTTGTGTCTTACGTTTGGTGGGACCTCCACAGATCTGCGCCACTTGCTATTGTAGCTCGGCATCTTGACCTTTAAGCTGGTGTTCCGTCACTGTCCGGACTGTTGACTGGTAAAGGTTGTTCCTCAGCCCTTAGCCCCACCCCCTACACAAAGCAACCTCATTCCTACTGATGGTAGTTAGGAAATCAATCAGGCTTTGTTTGTAGGTTCTGTTCTGAGGCCTTAATGCAAGCGTGAGAGGACCACAGCACCTCCGTTTAGCACCGTTAGTTAAGAACCGGCTGTTACACAATCACTGGTTCATGAAAATACTCAGTTTTCAGATGCACAGTTTTCTCATTGCTGGTACAAATGTCTTATTCCGCTTTTTTTATCTTTGTTGGGTTTTTTTTCGGGGGTTGAAATGAGAATCCGTATTTCTTTCTCATTCTCTTTTCTTCAGATATAATAACAAAATTACATTTACAGCCTTCAAAGACACAAAAACTGAACTGTGTGAACTAAATGTGTTGTAAAGGTTAAAAGTCGCCGTTTGGTGTGACCTCTGACCCCATGACAAGAAGCAACCAAAACAGTGAGAAACATCTGACGCGTTGAATGAAACCTGCCGTTAAAACGTCAGAAAATGTATCAGATAAACCCCATATTTTCTGAACAAAAGGATTAAAGATGTGTTGAAGTGCAAAGGGAGGACCACTCTGGTTTATGGAAGCTGTTTTCATACTTCACATGTAGTATGAAAACATGTGACTCGCATCTGTCAGATTGGGACAGATGCGAGTCTGTGGACGATTGAACTGAACAAAGAGGATGTCAGACCAGGACTCTTACAAAGGATTGTATGTGCAGTTAACACTTAATATGGAGTACACTGTCTGAACGCTGATGTCCAATATGTAAAGTATATGAGGAGAAAAGCTTCTGAAAAACATAGCCAACAACAAATGTAATAGTCCATTTTAAAACCCATGATGCAGTGCTCTCATTTATATATAGATGTGTCTGGTAGAGCAAAAGAAAATCAAGAAGCTCACATTTTTATTCTCTACATTAACTCCAACCCATGTAAAGGGTACGTCACACCAGCCTTCATTAAATTGAAGATGCACTTAGAGCTCATGTTTGTCAGAGGCAGCACCCAATCAAGATCTCACTGGTTTAATTAATCGGAGAGAGCCACTGTATTTCTTCTAGCTTGAGAACAATACAGCAGCCTTGTACTGTTTTGTTTTTTTCAGGATGGTGTTGTTCTGCCATTTTTTAATGCGTTTTCTTCTGCAGCCACAGAAACAGCTTTCACTTACATTCAGATGTCATCATTTTTGTTGGATAAATTACAACACGCAAGATTAGCAGGCGATATATGACAGATATATGTTTAAGAACACACACATACAGGATCACAGTGCCTATGTTCACTTCACCTGCAGCTCCATATTTATCCCTTGTCACCATCTTTATTCTTAGATATAAATACATAGAATGTTCTCTGCCGCCTCCAGCAGCTTGGACCACAGAGTTAAAGGTACAAGATGCTAAAAGGCTAACCTTTCAGGACCGTTTCACCTCTGATGTTATCAGGAGAGTCTAAACAGGACCAGGTCACAGTGGGCTGCCGGTCGTGACCACGCCATCTCAACTCAACCAGCGCAACAGTGTCTGTTCTGGAAAACATTTGCAGAACTGAAACTTGCATCTGCCACAGACATCAGCTTCAGGCTTATCTCTGGAAAGTTTTCTGCTTTTGTTGCATGATATTCAGTCACTCGGGGTTCGTAAACGCTTATATGTACGCAGAGTGAAACCTCAGCCACGTTGCCTTTCGGCCGCTGAATAATGCTCATGCGGTTTTCGACTCAGGTGATGGAGTCGCACTCATGAAAGCTGAGGTTCTCAGTGTTATCACGAGGAAAATGCATTTTTACTGTGTGACGCCCCACGTTGCGAGTCACACCCGTGTAAATCAATGCTTTTTTTTTAAACATTTTCTGCCGTTTTCTACTAGTTTTGGCCCAGATTGTAAAGGCTATCGTTGTATTTTAACATCAAAAAGCTTAGCGTCACTCTTAATTTAAACTGCACATTGCTTATTATCATACATATTAGTGGAATAACGGGTCAACATGACTATATTGTAAGCAAGTCTGACACATTTATGAGCACTTTTCTCAGATTTAATTTAGGCACTATAAACACTTGCAGATTTGGCCATTTCCCAAGGATACCCCTGCTTTACATGGCTTGTACTTCATATTTAAATCACACTTCACCATCTTCCTTTTTCATTATAAATAAGCAGTCATTTGGAAGTGAAAAAAATTGGGTTAGTAGTTACATATATGGTTAAGATTAATAAGTAATGGCTGAAAATGCAGCACCAGTATGTTACTAATATGTCTGTTGATAAGCAGCGCAGAGCAGGAACCCAGGCTGAAGTTAATCTTTATGGTTAAATGTTGAATGTGAGTTGTACTGGTCAGTCATTACTGTATCTTGGTTCTCTAATGGTCATGTGTTTCCAAGAGGTCGATTTTCCCTGTTTTTTTTTTTTTTTTACGCTCACTGCATCCGTTTTGTTCTCTGTGCACGAGTAACGTAGGAAGCAGATGTCACTGCCGCTATAAATGGCTGACAATCAAATAGAGACATGCAATGTCCTGTGGGGGAGGGCAAAACTCAATCAATCCCAATCAAAAAGGATCTACGTCGCTGTTTTTAGATTTGACCCCATGACCTTTTGGCCCCAGAGGTGACTCTCAAGCACCTGTCCCCTCCACCAGATCTGTGTTTATTGTACATCTATTGACCTGCCCACATTTTTGCATTTGACCTGCTGAGGTCCAGCATCCCTGTCTTTCTTTTCTTGTCGTCGTCGTCTTTTTTAAATTGCGTGGTTGTGACAATCATCCAACACTGTAACTCAGCCCCCTTCAGGTCTCGTTGTGATGCTGTGACTGTGAAAGCAACCACAGACAATCAGGCTCAGACTCAAATGTGACTCACGCCTTTAGCTCTGCAACTGTCATAGTTGCATAACATGAGTATGATTACAGATATAATCCCCGACCTTTGTGTTCAGAGCGCCCTCTGGTGGAAGGACTGATAATGCAGAGTCTGCAAAGGCTGTCGGTGTTTGAGTTTGGAGTGTCAAACTTATTTGACTTCAAAGAAACCTGACGCCAACATTTCATGTAACGTCTATGTTTCATATTGTCGTACATGTTAGTGGTATTTTGGTTTTAGTCTGACACATTTATGATGCGAACTCTGGTTTAGACTTAATTGATATGTAACTGGACACTATTAACACTTCTAGTTTGTGTTTGTTACATGAATTGAATGATCTCAGGCCCGACTAGTGAAATAATAACAATAACCTATAATTTCAACTCCAAATTTTTCTTTGTGTTTTAGAGTGAAAAAAATGAATTGAATTGTGAAATTGCAGAGGTTTGCAAACTATACTTGAACAACCTGAAATGCCTCCAGAAAAATGAGCGCAATTTTAACAGCGTTCTGCCTCAATTTATCATTTACATGTTTTTAGAACAACCAGCAGATCACAGTGGATCTACAAATACACAAAGCATTTAGTAACAGACAGAATGTAGTTAAAATTGCACTTCATTATCTAAAGACATTTCCGGTTATTCACATTCTTTGTGAATGTACATGTTTGTCTTTTTACACTCAAACCAAGACACACATTTGAAGTTGTCATGGTTAGTAGGTTATTTTGAGTGTACTATACTGATCTGATCCAGCTGAGAACAAACTGGGCTGAAGTGAGTTTGACATGTAATTGTTAATGTCGTTCAGGGGTTCATCACAGATCAGACACTTTGCTGGGCCATATGTTTATCACCCTCTGGTTTTTGGTGTTTTTAGTTTAAAGCTGCAGATTTTCAAATGTAAATGTCTCACTGTTTTGGAGTTTTTAAGACGTGCAATTGTCATCCATAATGAAAGAGGAGAAGCAGTTAATCTGATATTTCCACAAAAAAACAAACAGAATGTAGCTGTGATTAAATTTATTATAGTCGAATTTAGTTCAGATTTACTTTTTTCTGAAAGCGGCCAGCTATATGTAGGACCTAAAGTTTTGCCGTCACTGTTGTAAATTCACTTTTAAAAACATGGCAAAAGTTTGTTCGGTGCATTCATGTGTTTCTGTACCGATGGGAAATATGACCTCCCAACTCTAAGTGCTTTCTTCATGCGAGGCTACACTTTGTTTTGTTCTGTTTTTGTTTTTTTTCAGATGAGGTAAATGTCATATCGTACACAGTCAACCACCAAGTCTCAGATATTGGAGCGTCCAATCAGCACAAAGCTCCTCACGATTGGCTCGCTTGTTTGTTAAAAAAATAAAATAGTCACAACGAAATGTTTTACCTTAAAATGTTGCTGCTTTTATTCTCACCGGAGCTGTAGGTAAAATCAAAGAAAAGAAAAAAAATAGAAAGTCGATCCAAAAGCAGAGCATCTTGCATGGAAGAGTGTCTGACTGCTGTTCCCACATGTTTCTGACACGGACATTATGGTGCATTGTGGGTAAATAGACTTTTACTGGACTTCATCACTGACTTTAACTCCAAATGGGGACTATGGACGAAGACAATGAAAATGATACAATGCCTTCTGCTGTGACAATTGCTTTTGGAATTGATTTATGAATTAACCTGCATTACAAAAATTCAGTGAATAGAATATTTCTGAAATATGGCGTTTTTAGGGCTATGGATTATATCATATATTGGTTGTTTTTCCTTGTTTTTGTTTTTTTGGCTATTTCTTTGTGTTTTTTGGATATGCTGTAGCAACCCCAGCACACAGAGATTACATTTAGAGCAGATTTATTAATATAGTGGTATGATAATGATGACAATAAAGTGATTATTTTAGGGAAGCATGTGGTGGGGTTTCACGTGTCCATGAAACTTCAGAACGGAAACAAGATTCTGTCTCTTGTCTCTTGCAACTTCTCAGGAAAATCTACCTCTACCTCCAGTTTTGATGCATTTAGGGCTCAATTTACAGTTCAGTGGTACACAAAGAGGGCATGGGGGGGCCACCACGGGCTGAAATGAACTTTATATTGTGCAAAAAAATAATAATTTAAGAGGAACTATTTGTATTATTATTTTTGACTGGGTAACAATAAAAATCTCTGCAGGTATTGTGTTTTCACCCTGGTTGGTGACCTTTAAGGTTGATTTTAATATTTGGTGGCGCCTGCTCACTTCTCTTGTGGTTCATCTGCTGTTTAGTTAATTTGAGCAACAACAAGGAACCTCCAGCTCCACAACAATTACTATTACTACAACAACCAGTACTACTTCAAGTACTACAGGTCGTTTTCAGTCTGTTTCTATTAATGTGTGCTTATTCCTCCTTTTTTCTATGATGATTAAATCGGATGAATGGGATGTTTCCCAGTAACCACGGTAACAGTGAAGTGGCGGTGGGCAATGCGACTGTTTTATTTTTGTGTTTTTTTGTTTTTTTTGAAGGGCGAAGAGCTATTCTTCCCTATTTACTCAATGTGTTTGTGTGAATAGTTTTATTTGAATCTGAAATTAATAAAAAATATCACCTTTCTTAAATGTAACCAGAGATTTGGCTGGGATTTTTTGTTTCGTGAGTGGACGAGAAATACTGATGTTCACACGATTAAAACCACACATAGGATGAAGTTGTGCTGATAAATGCATCTTTAGCTAAATTCATGTTCTGCTTTTTCCATTTTGCTTTTCTCATAATTTATTGAGACATGAACAAAAACAAGAAATTTTTTTTATTCATACTCAAACATTCAAAGACTTTAGACAAGGGTTTCATAAAGTTTGTGGGAAATGAACATGGCTAAAAAAACATTTTAAATCAGATGGCCCTCATGATGGACCTCAAGGCTGGTATCAACACTCATTTCAGTTCAGGGGCCCGATTCAGGTACAGCTGATCTGAAGTGGCCAGAACTAGTAAGATAACATAAGAATATAGAAATAATGTCAAGACCAAGCTTTTTTTCTATGTTTCAGAGTGAAAAAAAGTTTAACTGCATCATGGAACTGTACATCTAAAAAGTATCCTTTAAAGCAACCCAAATAAACAAACTGAAATAATTTTAAGATATTCAGTTTTTCATTTACACGTACATTATAACCTACAGGTCACAGTGGATCTTCAAATACACAAA
>JAPTHA010000019.1:7488850-7499968 GCA_029814585.1 Gymnapogon annona | reverse complement strand
TAGGATCTGTTTTGGCCCCGAGGCCTTTTCATCACATTGACGCGGTGATGTGTCTTAACCCAGTTTAATGTGACATGAGAGCAGAGCCGTTGCTGTTATTACGTAATCACCTCATCATTGATTTGACTAAATTCACAATAATAATTTCCATTCACATGTGAGAGAAAAGCTGCAGGAAACAAGGTTGTTCCATATTATTCTGGTACATGACTGATAATCATTTGCATTTTGGACCTTTATAATCTGGCAGTTGTTCCAGTCACAGCAACAATTAAAAAACAATATATGACACTACCAATAACAGTGAGACACAAGATGACAGTCACATACATTATTAGAATGATCATTTAACTTGTCATTGGACAAAAGGATTCACGCTGCTCTACGTAAGTTTTCAGAATTTCATTATCTTCAAGTGACCAAGTCTGTGTTTTACAGTTTGATGACATAGATATATTTTTTTATTATGGGTAAAAAATAGCATTCTATATAATGCTAAATAGTGTATACATTGTACATATATTTTACATAGTATTTTTTATGGTGAATCACATATTGTTACATATCATGTTATTATTATTGTTATTATACTGTTACATATTGTTCACTGCAAATATTGGTATTCCTCCATTTTTATGTCTTTTCTGTCTTTATACTGTCATGGAGCGTTGGCAAGAAAACAATTTCCCTCAGGATGAAAAAGTACTCTGATCCTGGCACATTTTGCCGACCGTTGGATCTGGTTCTGAATGTGTTTTCTGTGTTGGGACCAGGTTCTGCTCCATGTCACCAGCGACCTGGCGATGCAATCCCGAAGCAGCGCCAATCAGAGCCAGAGAAGGCGTGTCCTGACCACGCCCCATCCATCCCTGCCGTCACAGCGCAGAGTTTGGATGCTGCCACGGAAAACTGCATCAGTACCCAGACCCCGGCCTCACAGGGCGACATTCCCAACGGAACCGACACCAGATGGAGTCCAGAGTCCACCAACCTGGACTGCAGCGGTGATGAGGGCCGGCCACTCATAGCCCCGCCTCCTGAGAGCGTGGAGCTGGCTGTGTGGAGCTCCGAGGGCCAGGAAGAGACTTGTGAAGCCGCAGAGGAGGTTTCAAACCGGGGACGATGCTGCTGTCGGAACAGGTGTTGTCGGAGCGGACGGGTCCCCGCCTTCCTCTCGGTCCTGGCGTCTCTTGTCTTTGCAGTCGGGATCGTCTATGCACTATTTTTTCACGGCCCCTTTCCATCCCTCATAATACAGAATGAATCCAGCCGCTTTGTCTTCACCCTCTGCTGCTGTGGGATCGCCGCCCTCCCCATCCTGCTCGGTAAAACACCCTATAACCAGTTGTAGTGTGTTGCCAGTTGTAGTGGTGGTGGTGCGTCCGCTGCTAGTACTTACCTTTGTGGGAGTAGTATTAACAGTGGTAGTACGTCCACTGCTAGTACTTGTATTTGGAGTACTTGTACTAACAGTTATGTCGAATTCTTACAGTTAAGGGTTAATTATATTAACTCCATCTGTTCTTCTTTCTAATAGTTCTAGTGGAGTTCGTTGTACATCCATGTGTTTATCTGTAACCCCGCCTTTCCAATCTTTCTTTCCCCCTCCCTCTCGCTCTCTTTCTCTAACCCTTTAACTCAGGGGTCGGGAACCTTTTTAGCTGAGAGAGCCATGAAAGCCACATATTATAAAATATATTTCTGTGAGAGCCATGTCTTTTTTTTTTTTTTAACACTGAATACTGAATGGTGAATTTTCAAGTAAGACCGCGAATTCACATTAGTAAGTCTCTTAACTGATTCTTTTTTTTTAAACATTATTTTATTTTGATTTTTCATTAGACAATATTACAGTTACATTCACACAACGAGACATTCACAACACACAATGACAGAATCAGACCAAAAAAATATAGCCAAAAAAAACATGAGGAACACAAAAAAAACCCCAAAACAGGCACTGGGACAAAAAAAAACAAAACAACCTACATAAATAAGTGAACAGCATGATTCAAAACTGATTCGTTTTAATAACATTGTTATACTGGAGTTGACCAACAAAAATTAAAAGTAAATAAGATATACACAGCAGCATTAGTGTACACTGCAATAAGTTCATACAACGGTCATTTTTTCTTTAATGAACTCAATGAAAGACTTCAATAACTCCTCCCCTTTTGTTGACCCTTTCAACTTATCTGCGAGCCAGATGCAGTCATCAAAAGAGCCACATCTGGCTCCCGAGCCTTAGGTTCCTGACCCCTGCTTTAACTGGTCAGTGCAGATGACCATCCTCCAGGAGTCATTGTCTGCTCCAGGTTTATGTCTGTTAAAAGGAGGTTTTTCCTTCCACTGTCAACCAGTATGATCTAGTATCATCCAGTGACAGTGGCCTCGAGATCACTTCTGTTATGATTTGGCGTTATGCAAATGATGTTGATTAATTGATTGATAAACGGCCCAAGGAGACGAAGACTTTATGAAGGAATATGGGAAAATCTGAAGTAGAAGCATTTTAAGTGTTCTGTAGTTTGAAAAATAAAGAAAAAAGACAGGAAGGAAAGAAAACTAATAACTTAAATGAATAGAAACTACAGACACAACAGTATTTTATTACTTTAACTTTTGTACTTCAGTCAGTTTCACTTTGGCGAAAAATCAGCTCCTTAATCACTTTTAAACGTTCTAAGTTTCAAAACAAGAAAAAAAAATGAAGTGAAGGAAAGAATGAAGCCCCTAATATGTGAACTTTAATGAATTGGAATGACAGATGTAGCAATGTTTTTTAACTTAAGTTTCAAACGTCAGTAATTATTTGGGTTGAAAATTGGCACCTGAGTCACTTTTAACTGTTTTAGAGATTTCACAGAAACTAATGAAAAAGAAAATGAAGGGAAGAAATAAAAGTGTTCTCTGAATCATCTTAAAGCTGTAGTTTGAAGAAAGAAATTAAAGAACCTTGGTCAGGATGAGTATTATTAAATATTTCTGTTAGTGTTTTATATGACAAACCTTAAATCAAGTGAATAGGAGAATCTGAGTCACCTGCGCACATGTTCCCCCAACTCAGCCTTTCACTGCACGGGACAAAACAAACAAACATTGGATGCAAAATCTGCATTTTTACTAATATCTCAGATGAACCATCTCAGTTTTAAGTAAAATTTAAGCTTAAAGTAAACTTAAATGAACAACAATAATTACACAAAACAAAAATTGAAAAAGCACAGAAGAAATCCAAGCCTCCTAAATGCAACATCAATATCAACATATTTTCATCAATGATATAAAGCTGAATCACTGAATCAGATTTCATTTATGGAGGGAAATTAGGATGTGAATCTCTTTAAAAGTACTTTTTTAGCTTTATGTTGATATTGTATTCAACCCCGAAGCCTAAAATATAACAGATAATTAACTATAATTAACATATGATCTACTCTAAATTACAGATAACACTGCATGTAGGAGGTAAATGATCATGTCTTGTTTCTGTCAGTGATGAGCATCAGCGGAGGCAGATGGAGGTGGTAGAAGTAAAAACGCAAATAAAATACTGTGGTCAAAAGTACAAACACGGATTCAACTTTCATAATATTAAGGTAGTATATAATAAGATATGTAAGCCAGTGTGAAGTATTAATTATCATTTAATAACATAAAAGGAGGAAAGCACTGCTCAGAAGCACCTTTTAACACAAATGTGTTAAAAGGTGAATAAAAGTTAAGAAGAGGTTTGAACATTTACTTTAAAGTATAACTTTGTGCAGGCTCATCTAAATGTGTGCGTTTTATCTTTTATCACCTGTACGCGGAGGTTGAAAACCAGCTGTTGGAGTGCAACAAATGAAAGATACAGATTAAGAGAGGATCGGGTCCGTCTGGCCGCCTTGTCTTGGAATGCTTCTGTGTCTCCTGTCCCCTTTAATTTTGTGCACTTTCAACTTTCCTCAGGCCTCTGCAGGAGGAGCATAATTTCCTTCTGCTGCACATAGCTTTAAATGGAAACTACAATAAGAGGCTGGCTGCTGCGCCCGTCTCTCCCCGGCTGTGGCCTAATTGTTTCAGAATATTTTAATCACTTCCTGACCTGGGACATGGGGACGAGGGGGCATGTGATGAAAACAACCCCCCCCCCACCCAATCCCATCCATAGCCTTTTCCTTTCACCTATTCGTCAAAGCGGTGACGTTGTTGCGGGCCGTGAGAGGAGTATCTGCATGTGGATTTCACCGCGGCTGTATTTTAATGAAGATACAAAAAAACAAAGTGTGCTGTCAGACGAGATCAAGTGCAGCGAGGAGTTGCTGGAGGCTGAGATGCGTCTGTGGAAACATGGCCGTGATTCAACGCACTAACTGACTTATTGCTCCTCTCTCCCTCCCAGCGATGATGGTGGGTGCAACGTGCCAGTTCTGCTCCGGATCCTTCGATCTGCACGAGTCGTTTCCCAGAAGGCGGGCGGTTCAGCAGCTGTTTGTCACGGCGTCCCTGGAACAGTTAGTCCTCTACGTCCTCAACCTCGTCATCTTGGCCTCATTAGTGCCTCAGAATCTTCTGAACCTGGTGCCTATAGCCGTGGTCATGTTCATCTTAGGGAGGTGAGGATGGAAATGGGACTTTGGAGCAGGCGGGGGGGGGGTGGGAGGTTGGAAAAAAGTTAAAGTTCATTTGATGTTTGTGTTTTAACTGTGAAAACAGGAAAGCAAAGAAGATCTGTGATTGGTCAAACCAGAATGTGGTCCAGGGGCTGCATATGATCTCAAGTACAATAATAACATCATTAACTATAAACAATACTCCAAATTTTACTCTTTCTTTCACATTATGGAATTATGAATAACCTTAAGAAAAATTATTGCAATTTTAACAGTGCATTTTTTCCTAGCTTATACATCACGTCATGGTAACACTGCCGATGTTTCAAACATATTAACATACACATTTTAGTCGGTAATGTTAAGAGTTTAGACTTTGATTCAAATAAATTCCTAAAATTACCTGTCAAAATTACCCTCAAAGAATAGAATTACCTATTGTGTGTTATTTTATTGTATTTGTTTCTAACACATATTTGAGCTGGACAATGAATCTGAATGAGTCCAGACAAAAGTTTTGTGCAGCAATTCTGACAAATTTTTATTAACGTTGTTCAATATAACTTTAATGACTGTTCAGGCTTTAAAGCTGTGTTACATTCGTTGGTTTCTCTCCAACTCTGACTGTGCAGTTGTTGTCTAGACACTGAAATGTGAAACTGGTGGTGGCACGGTGTCAAAACAACAGCTCATTGTTTGAGGGAGGTTTACGGCCCGGTCTATTTCCTGGGCTGCGGGGGGCTGTTTCCAGGCAACACAACCTACAGGACAGGGACCAACCAGGACATAAACCAGGACATAATTCACCATGAAGCAAAGAAATGTCAGTCTTACTATCATGCTGAAGGACAAGATCAACAGTACCACATACTACTGTCTTTATAAAGGATTTTCAAATTAGGTGGTGAACACTTAATAACTGATTTAACACAATACAAAAGGAACGTCTGATTCTGTTCATGCTTTGTGATTATATACTAATATATGATACATGTTCGGAACATGTTTACATAATGTATGTTTTACTGCTTTAAATGAAACCTCTCACTGCCTTTTACAAATGGCACAAGCTTGTTAATTGGTTGAAATGCTGACTGGTAAAAGTACAAGTACTTAAAATAGGCAACCACTTCTTGCTAAATCGTGAAAATTGTTTAAGCTTATTTATAGCATAAAATATTTACTGTAACCCTCAAAGACCCAAAAGCATCTACTGATGGAACTGTTTAATACCTGTTGATCCATTAATCTCATCAATACACGTCAATAATTGGTGTAAAATACAGTTATTTGTCTTTTCATGGTCATCAGATATGACCCATTTGGATGTTCAGAGGCTCTGTAGTTACCACGGAAACACTGCCATCTTCTACAACATTGATTCACCAGTAAAACCCATGGAGTTGAATCAATGGACACACTGGATGGACACACTGGGTTTATGATTTTATGGGATAGTTCCTTTATTCGCTGTTTTTTTAATTTAACCTTTGAATTTCCTCTGTGACATTATGAACATCTGCATCAGGGGTGTGAAATTAATTTTAGTTCGGGGACCAAATTCAGCCAAATTTGGTGTGAAGTGGGCGGGACCAGTAAAATTTTGTTTTGATCCTGTAAATTGATGATTTCTTTCGGCTTTATCCCTTTCGGGTTCGCCACAGTGAATCCAATTCGCTTATTTAATTTGGCAGGAGTTTTTATGTAAGTTGCTTTGGATAAAAGTGTCTGCCAAATGCATAAATAAATAAAATAATAACAGTATTACATATGAATAATAATGAATAATCAACTCCAAACTTTCCTTATATGATGAAAATGCTTACGTCTACAAACTGTCCTTTAAAACAGTATGAATAGCATTAAAAACCTCAAAACTCTTAAGAAAGATAAGTGACTGCAAATAAAAAGATGAAAAAAAAGAAAGATAAGTGTAATTTTAACAATATTATACTTCACTTTATCATTTTTACATGTACATTACAATGTACAGATCAAAGTGAATCTACAAATGCACAAAACATTTAGTAACAAGCAGAGTATTGATTATTACACTTGCTTCTCTTCAGACATTCCAGGTTGTTTATATTTGTTCAATTTGTTTATGCGTTTATGTTTTAGTGTAAATATAGAAAAATTCAATGAAAATGTTTAGATTTACACAGTGGAAATTTAGAAGTTGTATTTGTAGGTTATTATGATAATATTTTCCCAGTCTGTATGTTGAACCTGAATTATAATTTTTGCAAATATCTATCACAAATAATTCATCCCATGGGCTGGAACCTTTGGCGGGTCACATTTGGCCCCCAGTCCGCATGTTTGACACCCCTGATCTGCACGGTCAGTAATGTAATAAATACAGCTAGGATCCGAGTTACAACGTAGACGAGTTACGACCACCCATACTTCCGACCATGACCAGCAGATGCCTATTGGGTATGATTTTACTGCCAGTGCAGTGCGTAAGATAGTTGTGTCAGCCCGGCATCGTGTACCACAGTTATGGCAGCGCAGCATCCCAGCATCTCACACTCGCAGCAGCATTACACCACTACACTTAGTGAATAGATTAGAACATTTTTGTCCCACGACTGGGAAATTTGTGCGTCACCACAGCCAAACACATTCGTTCATCCATTCATTCATCTTCCAAACACGGTCATTGGAGCCTATCCCAGATACTCAAGGGTGGTGGGGGGGTTAGGAAATCGCAGGTTCATCATTCACACAGACATTCATAAAAGGGAGGCAAGGTGGGTGAAGTGTCTTGCCCAAGGACACAACGGTACATGATCAGGAGAGAGCAGGTATCACATCGACAACCTTTTGGTTACCAGACGACCTGCTCTACCACCCGAGCCTTGGCCACCAAATACAAAGAACAGACAGATGTACATCAGTTGAATTCTTATACGACATACACAATATGTATTAGCACCACAAACACAGAAAAACCATTCAAAGTTGCAAACAAAGTCCAGTGTGCTGTTGTGTTGTCCGTGAGTCAGTGTCCATTACAGCAAGAGTCTTCTATGTTTGTACCCCGCTGCAGTCTGGTAGCATTAGCCGTTAGCTCTTCCATGTTGTTGGTGCAAGTCTTCCGTTACCCATTAGGACAGATGGAACGCAGGGAATTGTACGGTCTCCTACTCTCTGGTACTCGCTCCAGTTCTGAAACCTCCTTCTGTTGCCACAATGCCTTCGAACTCTTGGATCGCTCTCCCGGGAGTACCTGCTGTTGCTAACATCAACAGCTAATCCCGACCGTAAAACAGATCGACTCACGAGATCGCTAGTTGTTGTGTTGAGTCCCATAAGAGCAGCAAAATGGGCTACTACCCTCACAAAACTAAAAAAAAAACCATCAAATGTCCATGTTGTAAAAGCATCCAACTAACTCCACCATGAGAGTCAAGGCAGAAAAACTTGAAGTAGAAAAGTTGCGGGAGCTGCAGTAACAAGCAGCCTATCATGTCGCCATCTTGGATGAATCTAGGTAGTTACATAGTTGGATCCCGTCGTAGTAATATCTCTCTATATACAGTACAATTTTATATTCATTTACTGTACATCATTACCATTTTGTATATGCTCCGATTTACGACCAATCTGACTTACAACTGGTTTGTTGTAACCGATCTAAGTCATAACTCGGATATTAGCTGTCCTTGGTTTTCATTGAAACAAAATCAAACAAAATGCAGATAATTGTATAATAGATGCTAATAAATCACAAAAAAGATTAGGCAGTTGTGTCAAAATTCGTGGTGGGTCTTTAAGAGTTAATCACGGCACTGTCATTGTGTTGAAGTGAGTTGCGACAGGTTCCTCTCCCACGAGCGCGGCAGTGGACGTTTATCTTCTAGGTTTTTCATGATTTGACTTCCTGTTTGGTCCTCGTACCCCCCTCCCCCTTACTCCACTCCCACCCCACAGGATGATCTACTGGGTCAGTCTGAACCTGTGCAGCTCGTGGCGAGGCTTCGGCGCTGGCCTGACTTTCTTCCCCCTCCTGGCCTTGGTGGGTCTGAATCTCTTCCTCATGTTTGACTTGGTTGTAATCCCGTGGCTCGCCGGTTCCTAGAGCGTCCTCCCAAAAACCAGGTCACCCCCTTTTTCCCTGGTCACGATGGACGACATCGCAGCGGCCGAGCAGCGGAGCAGACGTCCAACCCGCAGACATCCTGGACGCTCAGCGAGGAGCCGAGCTGCACTTTCTTCTTTGTGAGGAGGAGATCTTTCCAAAAATAGGCCATTCCTGTGGTCTGCAGTTCAAGCACAGCTACAAACGCTGCCACTATAAGCTTCATGTCTGTGACGGCTTCACTTGTATTTCTGCTCCTCTTTATGCAGGACTCTTTTTTTTTATGTGGATTCATGCTTATTATCTGAAACGCAAGAGCTTTTCCCTGCGAGTGGCAGAGGAGGCCTTTGAACAGTGTCGTAGTCTTAAAACACTTGTTCTTTTAAGCTATTCCAGTGCCTATATTTAATGTTTGGAAAGTCAAAGTACTTAAACCCTCTATGATTTATATACGGCTGAATTTGGTTTGACCTTAAAAACAACAAAAAAAAAGCAACTTCAGTTTTCCGTGTTCATTATTTCAAATGTCCCAAAAGTTTGTACATGACGACAGCAGAATAAAAGCTATTTGTAAAAACTTTTTTTTTTAAATCTCTTGAGTCGGGTCAGTTTTGAACAAAAGCCTACTTTTGCTTAGCAACTATTCCTGGAGAATCGACGACAGTGTGTTTGTGAAGTGTTGAGGTTGTCAGTTCATGATAACATGCTCTTGGTGTTTTCCTCCGTCTCCGCCCTCCTGGCGTCCTCGCTGCTGCTGCTGTTGTTGATGCTCGCTGTGTCAGTGGTGCTAACCCAAAATACCAAACAGGAGACCAATAAGGCGCCAAAATTAGAATGAAATCCATTTCCTTCCACCTAAACTACTCATCCGTCTGAATTAAACCAATTTTAACCTCAAACACTGACATTGACTTGATTTACGAAAGGCTGAGCTTCAGACTCTCATCCACATAACAGGTTATGATTCTTCACTATAAGGAGACACAAATCAAAATGGGTACAAACCACTGCTTTGGGCTGAGGACGACACTGCAACAGCCCCAGGAGGAGGAAAAGCAAACATGAAGGATTAACAATACCCACTTCCTAAAAGCACACATTAAAACATCAACTCAGCATTAACTAAAGTGATACGTTTAAAAAGAAAATTACCACCTGCAGAGATACTAAAGTTCTGCATTAACATTTATTGAGTGTAATATTTTCTGTATAATTATCAATTTTTAGTTAGTGCTCACATGATGATCAAAATGGTGCTAAATTATATATTTTTTAATCAGAAAATGTCACATTTTCTCCTGACACAAACCTCCAGACTTAAAAGACACATTTTCTAGTCATTTTGTTTGCCTGGAATTTCCCCAAGTGGGACGAATAAAGGAAATATCTTTTGTTTATTATTTTATTACTTTGTTAATTTTTGTGGATTATTGGTGCATGGGGGACCTGGGTTCGATTCCCGGGATGAGTTTCCAGTGGGTTGTGTCAGGAAGGGCATCCGACGTAAAAACTCCTGCAAAACCACATATGCGATCTATAGATATTCTACAGAAATTGCTTCCTCACCAACATACTAAAAGGACAATAATAAAATTTTTTATTTATTTTAAAATTTTCTTACATCTTGATTGTTTTTCATTCTACCCAGCCAGACGACTGCGACATATTCTGTTTTCATTGGTGCTTTAGTTTTTTGTTTGTTTATGTAGTTTTGTTATGTTTCTGAAGTAATTGAAGGACAATTATATGACTTTTAGATTTAAAGATGTATTTATTGACATATAAATCACTGTTACATCAAAGCCAAGATGAAACCTCTTTTCCTGGACTGTAGTTTTTATTCAGTCTAAATCTTTTATTCAAATTAATCTACTATGTGCCTTATGTATAATACAAACAACTTGACAGCTCAATTAATTTATTAATTTAAATTATTACTCTGCCCTAATTTCACACAACAGAATGTTCAATCTGATCCGACCTAAGGTTCCTGAACACAACGGTTCACATGGGGATATTTGTCTTTTGTTTAAATAATACTTCACAACCACTTATTCTTCATGAGACAACGATAAATCAAATCAACATTTGTCCATAGATGGCAAATATTTTGCTCTTTAGCGTCTGAATAAGCAGCTCTAGAAAGAGACGACAAAAATAAAGAAGTAATAATGTTATCAGTCTATGGTAAAGACCAAATACTTAACATGTATGTGTGTATTAATTTAGAAGTTTGGAATTGTCACTCTATATAGTTACATAGATGACTGAGGTTCCTATTATTGGTACTAACAGCTGCAGCAGCAGTACGTGCACTGTTGATACTTGTATTTGGAGTAGTAGTGGTAGCAATTGTGGGTATTTGTACTGGTTGTTGCTGAACTAGACTATAACAGATGTAGTTAGAATCTAATTGTAGTCTGACCCCCCCCC
>JAPTHA010000019.1:7472302-7483773 GCA_029814585.1 Gymnapogon annona | reverse complement strand
CCACTCCTTTCCTCCCTCTGCATTGATTTTTCTTTTCGCTGTCATCCAGGTGTTAGTTCCTTGGAGTCTATTGGATTTGATTCGACTATTCATAGGATATTGTGCAAGCATTTTACTGGTCTGACGTGTTTGACATCATTTTGAGCTGCACGTGGAACCTGAACTATAATGAGTTTGACACCCCTGCATCCTAGGTCCAAACTTTTTCACACGTCTATTCCCAAGCTGAATCTGTTTGGACATTCATAGTTTATGTTTGTATTATATGTCCCCTTTAGTAAAAATCAATCATTGCTTAATTCATTTGTTCACAGTGTTATTACCAGGCCATTCTTGTAAATGTGAACTGGTTCTCAGTGGACCTATCTGGTTAAATAAAGGTTAAATGACTAGAATAAGTAGTACTTTCAGGTCATGAAACAGATGCACAGATTATTGCCTTCTTTTAGCTTTGTTCAACTGCCGATGGAATGACAACTAAATATCAAGGCCCCATCTGGCACTCAGCCAAGTTATTTATACTGATCGGTATAAATATCCTAGTTATTATTACTTCCAGTGGATCGCAGGAGTCTGACATATGGAGGGCAGTCGGCGTTATTGGTAGGTTTCTGCATATGAATCCTACGCTGATGGAAACGGACTGCTCTGACACTGACATTTATTATTAAATGAATGTGTTCTGATGACATTTGTGATGAATGTAGCACAATCAGTCCAGCCAGGCTGCTGCTCCAGTCTGATTATCTAGGTCAAACCACACTGAGAGCACAAAATCTGTCCTTTTTGGTGAGTGACTGTTGGATCCTGCACCAGATGTGCTTTTTCAACAGTTTGATGGGCTTTTAAGAGACAGATCACCACCTCATCTGGTTGTTTTTCACAGACTTATATGGGGAAAAAACTGCGGTTGTTGATTTGTTTTGACTTTGAGACTACACTTTGGGGTTTTATCAAATCTATTGTCACATTAAATATTTGTGAAAGTGCACATAAGGAATCGATTTCTCGGGGAGACAGTGCTAATAGGCACATTTTATGTGGTATAAATAGAAAATTCAACAGGTCCCATATAGCAAATATTTTGTCAGTATGGCATACATTTGGCATTTTTGGCTCTATTGGCATGACAATAGCCTCTTGGCTTAACTGTGGTCTGATTAAGGTTATCCATAATAGATGAGGAGGATATGGCTGAGTTATGGCATATGTCTCATTAGTGGGATGGTATGACATTTTTATGTTAACCCAGTAGATTGAGTTACAAAGCGACAAATTCTGATTCCAAATATGGAAGTGTCTTGGCATGTTTCTGTGGAGCCATAGCACTGTGCAAAAGGTGGGAATTTCCAGTGGAGAACTCCATTTCATTTTCAAAGACTAATCAACACAGGTATGTACATATTCAAATATTACAACTTTAGGTGCATAGGGGACCTGGGTTGTCCCTGGTAAGAGCGTCCAGTGGGTTGTGTCAGGAAGGGCATCCGACGTAAAAACTCCTGCCAAATAAAATATGCGAATTGGATTTGCTGTGGCAACCCCGGAAGGGAAAAAGCCGAAAGAAATCACACATCACACAATCACACAAACATCTAACCCTGTTTTTTAATCATATCTTGTCTTCTAAACTGCATATCTTCAAATGTGTTGATTTGGTATTTTTGTTAAAGTGAAGCATGAGACATTTCTTATTTTTTGCCAAAACTATAGCAGCCCTAATGACTAATATGTCAAAAAAGAAAAATGATCCAAAAAAGTTTTTGAATGTCCTGTGGGCGATTTTTAAAATTTGTTGTATTTATCATATATTTTGTTGTGATTTGTCTTTGGTTCCGCAACAAAGTTTTTATTTTTTCCTTTTAAAATATTTATTAACTAAACAAATCGGAGCTTTTATTTCAGCCGATAAAGCTCCAAAACGTCCATGAAACAAACATTTTACAGCAATTGAACTCTGCTTTTGTTTTTGTTTTTGAGTTCAGGCGTTACGACAGCGCCCCCGCAGCTCGTGCTCCTACAAGCACCGGAAACACTCTGACGTAACAGAAATATCATAAAGATGGCGGCGTTGGTGGGTGAGTGATGTTTTGAAAGAAATCACACACTTTTACTAAACGTCACGGTATGTTGACAGTTATCCCGTGAGGTGTATTTCCAAGTGAAATGCGTACGAATTCGATTTCCGGTGATTTGGTTGTGCTTGAGAGCCGATTCTTTAAGTTTTAATGATTACGTATGCTGACCTTGCTCTGTCTGTTAGCGCTGTGGCTAACTAGGTTAGCTAACAGCGGTGAAATCCATCTGTAATGTTATAACTTTTAGACAGCTGAGTGCACAATCCAGCCTTATTCGCCACGTTCTAGGACACAATGCAGCTATTAATAATTGAGAACACATTGAGGCAAATAAGAGGTAGTCTTCTGGTGTGTGTTATGTTGTAGCAATGTTATGTGGCATGCGCTGCTAAAATAAAATAACTAAGATGACGTCTTTAAGCATTGACCTACAGCAGTGACTCAATGTCAGCTCGTTTAAGTTACCCTTACAACAGTCTTATTGTTGCAGTTGTTTTCAGATTTGTAATGTTTTTTTTCTTTGTTTTTTTTTTGCAGCGCCTCGCCTGGCCATGTTTGGCACGCTTTCAACAAGGTAAGTATTTGTCAGTGGACTCCTCTCCACATCATAACCCTAATCTAAATTTTTTCCGGCCTTTTTTTATCATGATAATAATTGCATAATCTGACAAGCAGGGAGAAGTCTTCACTAATTTGCTGTGAGTTACAGTTTTAACATTGTGGAAATGAATGACCTGGACTCTACTGCTATTTCGTGTAATTTTCCATCATTTTTAATCCTAGCTTTATTTTTCACCTATTACGTTTTTGACAAATTACTTGACATTTCTTTGTGTCTTCATACAAGGTCTCATAGGTTTAAATAATGACTAGTACACATTATTGGCTCAGTAGAAGATGAGCGTCCAATGGGTTGTGTCAGGAAGGGCATCTGATGTAAAAACTCCTGCCAAATCAAATATGCGAATTGGATTCTCTGTGGCGACCCCGGAACGGAAAAGCCGAAAGAACTCATCAGAAGACTAATGGTAAAATAAAAAATACAGACAGAAGTTCACTGGGGACCAGCTTCAAATGTTACACTTGAAAAAGGGGTTTGTTTTTGTCTGTTTTTAAAATTGATTTGGTTTGATGTTGCACTTAAACATCGCCAAAATAATGTGATTTTTTTTAATCAAATATGTCATTAGAATAAGTCCCCCGCATCCCATAAATTTTTCAGTTTACTTACTTATTTTCTTAGGTAAATGAAAGTATCCACGGCTTCATCCTTAGTGTTTCACATCCAACATGGGGCTATGTGATGTGGCCATAATCTTACATACAGCATCATACAAGAATTATAATGACTGTATATCTGTATAAAGTTGGACTCGATCTTTTTTGTTAATCAATAATGAAAGTTAAGTTAGTTGAAATAATGATGAGGAAACACCCTTTTCTTTTAATATTTTTAAGCACATAATCATATAGGCATCTGTTTTTTGTGTTGTCTGGTCAGAGTTCTTTTCCTTTTTATCAGTGTCACATTTACCTAATGGAGTTTTGTGGGGTAAAGTGATTCTGCATCAGATACGTACATAGAGCTGAAATTGAGTTGAGTCGTAGATAGATTTCTGTGTAGACGAGAATTGAGGGGTTGTCAAGGATATACCCTCGGTATCAACCCCCGTTGGCGTAAGCGTTGTTTTATACTGCATTAATTTCTTGTTGATTTCTTTTTACCATTTTATTGCACGCAGTTTTCCCAGAGAGACAATCCACATTTGTTGTAATTTATTTTGGCAGGCGAAACAGTCAGCCTCATGCTGTTCAAAGATACAGTGACGTTAATCCATTAAAGCCTTGTTGAGTTTATGAAGCTCAGACAGAATCTTCTTCTCCTTCAGTGAAATGTGTCCATCTGTCTGTCATGCTCATAGTATCCTGCAGTGATAGAACTTCATTGCATTAATATGACAATATTGCCCTCTTGTGGAGTTTGTTTCCATTCTTATCAGTACCTAACTAACATATTTTTTCCTTTTCAAAACAATATTCAGTTTAGTTTTAGTCAGTCAAAATACCATTCATTAGTCTACTACTTAGTCTACTTAGTCTCCTTTAATTTCTCTCTCTGACCTTCCCTTGATCAACAGGCCTATTTCAGTGTTCACCCTTCATAAGAAGAATCTGCACAACAGCATTAAAAGTAAAAATTCCACGAGGTGAGTTGGACAGATTGTCTCTTGTGTTGCTGTGAAACATGGAACGGTGAACACTTGGCACATATCAACTTCCATTCAAACCTTCTTGTCCCAGTGTGGTCCCAGTACGAGAGGAAAGCACGGCAGTGGCTGCAGCCAAACCAGCAGCAGTAGCCAGCAGCAAGGGGGAGTATGTCGTCGCCAAACTGGATGACCTGGTCAACTGGGCACGAAGGGTGAGTACACATGAACAAATGCTATGAGTGAAGAGAATTAATCAGAGTTGCTTCTATTCTCTATTATTTAACCAGTACCTTAAATGGTATTATCTATCTTTATGTTCTTACTGTTAATAGCTATTCTTTGTACAGTTATGTCCATGTAATTTATTAGCTTAAACCTCTTATGCTCATCTTTTCATATTGCGATCCACATTGCCATAGAAACCAGATGCTAGTTGACACCCCACCATTGTCTCCATGTCCTCAGAGCTCTCTGTGGCCGATGACCTTTGGGTTGGCGTGTTGTGCCGTGGAGATGATGCACATGGCGGCACCCCGTTATGACATGGACCGTTTTGGCATCGTGTTCAGAGCGAGTCCCCGACAGGCCGACGTCATGATCGTGGCAGGAACGTTAACCAACAAGATGGCACCGGCCCTGCGGAAGGTAATGTATTAATCATTGTACATTTCAATGTTAATTTAGCGTCATGTTTGAATGTATAATATGATTTTATAAAACAAATAACATAGAGGATGAGAAAAAAGTTTTAGGTGCTTATTGTTCATTGGTATTTACAGAGGAAAACTGGAACAATCCTCATTCTATTTGAACAATCTGGTCAAATTGAAAAAAAAAGAGCATACATTATGTGGACAATGTCGGCTGGATAGCTCAGTTGGCAGCTGGATAGCTCAGTTGGTTAGGCCGGGCTGGTGCATAGGGGACCGGGGTTTCCCAGGAGGAGTGTCCAGTGGGTGGTGTCAGGGAGGGCATCCAACGTAAAAATGCGAATAATTGAATTCGCTGTGGCGACCCCGGAAGGGAAAAAGCCTAAAGAAATCATCGTCACACTATGTAGACAATGTAATGACAAATGTCATAATATTGGAAATATTTGTTTGTTTATAAAGCAGAGTACAAGCAGGACCTCTTGCACCTGTAGACATTATGCATCCCAATATTTTTGTCCATGTGGTTTAAAACCATCAATATTTCCTTCAAAGTTAAATGAAATACGATGAAAGTAGATGGTGTGCTAGAAAAGTATTATTTATTGTCAAACTACCAAATATCACAAATTTTGGGGTGGAACATTTCAAATCGTGGTCATGGATTTTAAAAAAACCCAAATCAGTGATGAGAGAATTTAAATTAAAACCAGAACACTTTGGAAGAAAAGTTAACTATTTTAACAAAGCTAACCAATTCAATGTAATTATATTTATTCCAATGTAAACCTATAGTATGACATTAGTCATTATTGTTTTGCATCTGAGATCCCTGTTAGAAAACAAACTCCCGAAGTCAATCTGTCCACATAATTTTGTCCATATAGTGATGATTTCTTTCGGCTTTTTCCCTTCCGGGGTCACCAAGGAAAATCCAATTTGCATATATGTGATTTGGCAGTTTTGTTTTGTTTTTTTTTTATTATTATTATGTCGGATGCCCTTCCTGACAAAACCCACCGGGCGCTCATCCCAGGAACTGATCCCAAGTCCCCTATGCTCCATACAGTATATCTTCTATTAAATCTAGGCTCTCATATGGGAAGGAAACCAATCTTTCTAATGTATTAAAATCCCAGTATTCTTTACTAAAAGTACTAATGACAGCTCACATGTGTATTTGACTAAAAGCTGAACGTTTAGTCTAAGGAGTGACTGACGTGGCCGAAAACCAGAACTTGTTACAGTGTATCAGGGTATCCATACCCATTGAAGTCTCAAGTTATGCATGGCACATGTCAAATCATCACTCCTTTACTGTTGAAAGGTTGATTTATGAGCCTTAGTGAAAGTTAAAGACACCAGATCCTTTAATTATTCATAAAAGATGCAACAAGACAAAAGTACACCCGTTATCTAAATTTTTTTGATGTATGGTTTTATTTTGTTCACTTTAGACGCTTATTTTCACAAAATGAAATCAAAGTAGCATCTGAGTTATTCAACACAATAACAGTCTGAATTGTTCCACACAAAGTTTATGTTTAAAGTTTATGATCAGAACACAACAAATCTAGAAGTTGAATGTAGAAAACATTGCAAACCATGAATATAAGTAAGTTTGTATTTTGATGATCATAGCATAACTACTGGTCTCCAAAGATGATTCACAATATAAAATCATATCACAAGAGTGTCTAAAATAGCATCACAATAATTTAAGAAAAAAAGTAATGGATGAGGAAGATCAATTAAATCTGAAATGGGTTTTAATAAACATGAAACGGCTCAGAAACAGCCCTTCTCAGAAATGGCCTGCAAAAAAAAAACTGCCTTTATATTACAGTAATGTCACAGCGGCTGTCAATATAAAAATAATACAAATTAAAAAGCAGCAAATGACTCATGATGCATTTTATTCAAAACATAAAACTCCTGACAATATGGAAGATTGACAACAAACCTCACATGCAACCAATATACACTGCTGAGCTGAAAAAGGTTCCTGACAATCTTTGGCCTAAACTCAACAGAATTAAACAGCTTTACCATGAGCCAAACTCATACACTTTCACACATGGTTTAATGACAGACTGAATCAGAGAGCAGTGATGTATCTATAAATACAAATAATTAGCATATATCACCCAAAAAATCTAGTTGGCAGAAGAATGTGTCATGTACACTATATGGTAACCAGGTGATTCTGTTGCAAAAAGGGTCTGGGACACAAAAGAATAATGACAAACGCCTTAATATAATTTTATATTTATCAATATCATTACATTGCATTGGTTAATTTGGTTTCATTTGTTATTTCCTGTCAAATTTCTCTTTTATTATTGTGATATATGTAATATTTAAACTATGTTCTGACATTGGTTATTGTTTTGCATCCCAGACACCTGGTAGAAAACATACACCTGCATTCAACGTATCCACATACTTTTGTCGACATAGCGTATCACCATTGAACTTAAAAATCCACAGGTGTGTTTTCCAACTGTGGAAAACCAACATGACTTCCTTCAGACATGCTTGGTTGTGAATTCTCGGTGGTCTCTTGTGCAGGATGTGAGTGCTGGGAACAGTATATCTGTGTAAACGCTGGCTGGATTATGAGCAGCCTGGCATCAGATCGGCCGCCTGGCGCAAAGCCTCCTACAGCTGAAAGGACAGATTAGCACTTAGTCACACGTTATATAACAGTTTGAATCTCGTCTTGCCAACAGGTATACAACCAGATGCCCGAGCCCAGATACGTCATTTCCATGGGGAGGTGAGTTTGTGGAATAGTGGACCGTGTCCCCGTCCACAGTCTGTTTTATGTGGGTTTGTTAAACAAAACACTCCTAGCTTCCTCTACCCTGACTATGTTTTACTAGAAGCCCTGAAGGAAGATAACATGCATTTTTATATTTGGATTGCATCTGCGACTCGTAATGGATTTTATTTTTCCTCACAGCAGTTTAGCTAATTGTATTGTTTTTAAAGTGATCTATGAATAAAGTTGGATTGGATACAGCTGGACGATGAGATAAAATAAATAGATAAGGTAAAGGCTTGCTTCATCCCAGTGGTGGAAATTTGGTTTGTCACAGCAGCTGAATAATAAGAGGGTAGCATTAAAAAAAGATCAAATGTAGCAAAGGGCAAAGTAAAACAAAAAAAAAGTGTATATATTTGTATGTATGTATGTATATATATATATACACACACACACACACACACACACACACACACACACACACACACACACACACACACACGGACAAACCTCAGTGCTCGACCATAATTCGTTCTAGAAGCCTGGTTGAATACCAATTTGGTCGAGTACCGAATTAATTTTCCCCATTTGAAATAATAGAAATAGAATAATTCGTTCTTGAGTATGAAATTGCGGTCGACAGGTATCACTGCGTGGCCAAGTAAAGCAGTCGGGTGGCCAAGTAAAGCAGAGTTCGAGCTCCGGGTTTTTGGTCGGCCACCGGGTCGGGAAAAATTCAAACTTTTGGTTCGAGTACTGGTTTGTTCAAACTGTGAAACATTCAGGTACGGAGGTTTGTCTGTGTGTGTATATACACACACATATATTCTATAAACATAACTTTGAGTACAGTCTAAAGTGTGGTACAATTGGGGATATTGTACAAAGTCTATAATACAAAACACAAGGTAATAAATGTTTAAATCTGGGGGCTATAGTTGTAACAGTGGCGACATTAGATGAAAATGAGCTGATTATCCCTGTGGAGAACATGCGCACTGATGTGACAATGTAAAAGCACCGGAGTTACCTAATGAGTTAGTTCAATAATCAGCCAAAATGTTGATTAATAAGGATTGTCTCTGGTTAATGAATAAATAACAGGAAGAATAGATGGTTGTGTTTCCTGTTCACAGGTCTGATAATCTTGTAAATGATGTCGTCAACTGACTTTGTTTCTACCTCAAGCCTAATATTCAGCTTTGAGGTTATTATTCATTTGGGCCTCATGTTGTGTTTGTGGGTAAAAATAGTGGCTGATAAATTCAGTTGTGTTACCTTTCCAGCTGTGCCAATGGAGGAGGTTACTATCACTACTCCTACGCCGTCGTCAGGGGCTGTGACCGAATCGTGCCAGTGGACATTTATGTTCCAGGTAGATTTTTTTTTTAAGGTTTTCTGATGCCAAAATCAACTTTAACCCTTACCTGCAGGAGTGTCTGGGCTCTCATGTTCAAAAAATTGCGTGTTAACATCAGTGTGTTTTTATGCCACTTTTGTTATTTTGTCATTTTTGTCTGAAGTGTTTTTATTTATATTTTTACTATGTTAAAATGCAAAGTATACTGTATATAGTATACAACAGCAATAGAACAGTGTCCATGCTACATTATATGATCAAGTGCTGTTAATATAAAAAGCCTTGGAATGAGGTGTTTTTCCTATTCTGGGTTTAACGTTGGGGTGTGGACATGTGTTTGGTGCCATCATTCCAGTCGTTTCTCAGTCTGCAGACTAAACATCTCACACAGATAATACATACACTATAGATGACGGCGTCTGTTTTCCATCTTACTGCAGGTTGTCCTCCTACAGCAGAGGCTCTTCTTTATGGGACTTTACAGCTGCAGAAGAAAATCAAGCGTGAGAAAAAGTTGAAGATCTGGTATCGGAAGTGAATGTGTTGAATGTGTGTGTTTCGCTGCTGTGTAAAAGTTGTATTTCTGGTTTCATTTGGGGCTTGGCTCCTCATCAATGTAGAACAGCGACAATGAAAATCATTAAAGTCTGTGCTGTCATTTGACGTCCACTGTCCCGTCTTTCCAAACCTGGCTTTTCATATTTGGTCTTGGTGTTGAATGTGTTTCCTCTTCACCTGGTCCACTAGGTGGTGCCACTGATTGCCAGCTCTGACCTTTACGGACAGCAGTGTACAGATAACATTTATACTGTGAAGTGTGTGTTTGTGAAACACTGCAATGCCACATTCAAACTGAGGGCAACGTGAAGTCAAAGACAAATTGATCTGAGATGGTAGTAGCTGATTTAATATTTGATTCATCGGTTTGGTTCAGTAAAAGTAGTGTTTGGGGTCTTCAACAGCACAACAAAATTCATGTACATGATGAAAAAATACAACCAAAATACAAAACCATGTCATAACTTAACATTTTTAAACAGCTAAAAAAAATTAAGTGAATACACATTGCTGTAATATTGTCTAATGAAAAATCAAAATTATTTAAGAAAAGGATATTTGAAACACTCTGTGTTGATAGAAAATGGAAATGGTCCCCCCTTCCAATCAAGATATGGTTGAAGAAGTCAACAGTCAAAATAACCTACTGGATGAAAACAAGAAGTAGGGTGTTCTACAATATATAGAACCATTTATAAACTACGTGGAAAATTTACCAGCACACCACATTGATTCAGCTCTATATACCCAAGCAGGCAGTGGCGGACCGTGCATTTCAGTCCTGGGCCTGCAGTGATGCCCTGCCTGACTTAATCCACCTCTTAAAACCATAATTCTGATCCATGGCTTTACACATGATACATTTAGACCCAAACATACAACTGTATCACCTGAACATAAAAGTCATGTACAACAGAGTCATATTAGTCTACCGAGTAGACTAATAACAGAGAAACAAAAGGAACTGACATCAATCAGACACAGGACCAGGTGGTCCGGTGCCATCGTGCGACCGACCCAGGTGTCGTACAGTTGGTCACACCACGCGACCCAGGTACCAGTTGGACCTGGATGGCACATGGTCCGACCAGCACACGGACCCAGGTCTGACCGGCACTTGGACCCGGTCACAGACCCAGGTCCAACCGCAGTTGGTGTGACGGTCCAACAGTCACCTGGGTTGGACCTGGTCCGACCGGCACCTGGTCAGTACGCGTCTAGTGAATACTACGTGTAACTCTGTCTGATCGATGTCAGTTCCATACAGACCTGTTCGACACGGACCAACTATTCACTGGGAAATAAACAAATACTTACATATCGTTAATATATTTTTAACAATAATATTAACTTACTTTTCGAAGCCTGCCAGCCAGGTGTACGGTTCGTAGTTATCAACTATGTGGTGGATGAATCCTTTTTTTAAAAGTTGAAAAGTTTTTCTTGAGAATGGCGTAACTAAATCTGTGACCAAATGATATCTTCACCTCCTTCACCCATTGTGTGTTGAAAAACTAAAACAACTTATCGCGCTACAAAAATGATCCATTTCCTTATTTCCTGTTTATCACATTGACTTGTCTGCTCTGAGCAGCTTTGCATAGCTCCGCCTCTATCGCGTATGCAATCAAAAGATGTACATGTGCTGACGCTATAGGCCTGCTAGCTGACCCCAGTGAAGCCAAACTTGACGCTGATTGGTTAACGACACAGGTCCATTCTCATTCACTTTAAGCTACCATGCGCCAGCACTGCTTCTGAAGGCCTAGATGCAGATTTTGGACCCTGGCAACACATGATAGTGAATAATGATTGGATAAAAACTCTAACATAAACCCCGCCCTCCAA
>JAPTHA010000019.1:7458927-7470023 GCA_029814585.1 Gymnapogon annona | reverse complement strand
TGTGCACTTAATGTTGTGCAGTTAAATTTAAAAGAAAACTCAAGGTGTTAGCCTTTGTTTTGTTCGGGTTAAAATGTACAGTGGTACGTCTATTTACGAACAGCTCTATATACGGGAAAATAATGGGAAAATATTGGCTCAAGTTCCGAAAAGAAATTTCAGGATACGAAACGAAAAAATACAGTATGCTTTTGGTGAAAGTAAACCAGTTAGGTTTAGGCCAGCAGGGAAGGGCTTGCTGGCCTTGAGGTTCCACCACTCCAAGCAGGCCTTGTAGGACTTAGGAGGTCAGAGGTCAACATACTATATGTCTCTGTGACTCATGCGGTTCACTTTTTTATGTTTGTTTTTTTAAGTTTTGTCTGTTGTCTTCTGTCATTGTGGGTTGTCAATGTCGTCTTGTTGTATATGTAACTGTAATATTGTCAGATAAAAAAATCTAAATAAAATATAAAAACAACAACAAACAAACAGTGTCACTTCAGGGACACCCTAAGCTGAACAGCCCCCAACCCCCATCCCCCCAATGAACCTGCAGAAGCCAACAGAGAATCTTCTACACGTAAGAGGAACATGGCCAACAAGGATGTTTACCTTGTAGTTCAATTAACTCAGTGCATCATCACAATCACAGGTATGAGACATATGGGAGGAACTTTCAAAATACACAAATATGACACTGGAGATATGAACAGTCGGGTGTTCACCAGTCTGTCAGATGGTAAATTCTGTCAAAGCATCAGAATGTGAAGTCATCAGGTGAGACCCTCAGGAGGACTGACAGCTGTGAATCACGTGTGGATCTACAGACACAGAATAAACACCACCTGACATAGTTCAATCTCGCAATCGCAGGGTTTTCCAAAATATGAGTTCAATAGCGTGAATGTTCCTGAGTAACTTTGACGATACGACCCCACCGCCAGTGTCATCCGTGTATCATTAGTACGTTTTAACTGTCTTTCAAATGTTTTGTCCCGGCACGTGTGAAGAAATTCCAACAACAACAAAATTGCTCTGTTTACATGTACCCCCCCACCCCACCCACTGAGCCCCATCTGCTGGAGTCTGTTAAGATCTTGTTCAGCTTCTTTTAAAGCAGGCTCCTATTTCATCGCGGTGAATATGTTTATGTCGGTGGGTAAATGAACTGATGAAATGATCCTACGGGGCATGTGTGCCAGAAGACATGACAGTAAAAACATGCAATTCAAACAGTGCTTCTACGACCAGGAGAGTCAGCGATGGTGCCTCGGTGCCTATTGATGCTGAGCTTTCTACTTAATGAAATTCATTTACACGGCTGTTTATAGTTCAGAGAGGTGGACACGCCATAAATTTAACTTACAGACAATGTATGCATATGTTATCTACGGGCATCTACACGTGGGAACGCGTTAGCACCTGGCCAGGACACATTAATCATTGGATGGATGATGCAATAGCAGACCGCAGTCAGGTGGGAAAAGGTGGCTACGAACAGCTGGTAGATCCTGGATGAGTCAGGAGCTCGCCACTTTTTATTTTAAGATGTTAGTCAACACACTCGCACAAAAGGAAGAGAGGGGGAGGCGTCATTAGCCACTATAGTTCATGTTTGTACATTTTATCAGTCCAACACGTGGGCCAAAACTGGTCCGTCAAATGTTTCCATTCGGCTCCTCAGTATAAAACAGGGATCGAATCAGGGCCATCAGACTCATCAAAGTTCAAGGGTCAAATTCAGCCCAGTTTGTCGTGAAGTGGGCCAAATTCAGCCCAGTTTGTCGTGAAGTGGGCCGTCAACTCTGAAGGTTCTTTACATGATGAACAAGATTACATCCTTAAATCGTCCTTTAAAACGATGTGATGTACAATGTAACATTAACAACCTCAAAATTCTTCACAAAAGTAAAAAAACAGCCTAATTTAAACCATATTACGCTTCAGTTTGTCATGCTACACCAGTGATGCTCGGTTAAATTGTTGGCTGCTAAGGCACTGACTTCATCACAATCAGTTTAGAAAACGTGAATCTTCAGAGTAGCTGATTCACTATTTAATTGGCGGCAGTTAATGGATTACGTTTAAAATCTCACATCAGCTTTAATCACACATACAAACTGTAGCAAACAAAAACAGCACATTTCATTAAAAACATTACAAAGGTCAAGTGGACCAAACCTTTCTTACGCTACCGAATGGTTTAATATGTGACAATATTTTCACATATTGGCCTTTAAGTTGTGGCGGATAAATACAACAAAATAAAATGATATGGAAACATATACAACTGAAGCAGAATCTGGACACGCATCAAGTCTGAGTCACTGAGAGATGCGACAGAGAGGATCCTGTAGTTTTTCAAAATAAAACATTGTTCAGCCTGTGGAGGGAAAACTCAACAGGATGTGTGCACTTGACTCACTAACTCTAGCTTACTGTCACTGACTGAACTGCTGGAGTCACCAGCGCCCTCTACAGTGAGGCAGGAGAACTGCGTGCCTCACATAGTGCCTTTAACAGCCGTGTCTCGCTGCTCAGCATGAGAAACACATTACACACATAAAGTTGTTGGAAAAAAAACAATGAGCTAAACTATGGAAATTTAATTCATATAGCAGATGTGTTTAAACATTTTAATAGCGACGTACAGAGAGACAGCGATATGGTCTCAGTGCACAGACCCAGTACAGTCAGCAGAGTGATTGCGCAATCACCAAGTGAGGCCGACCTGGCTGCTGCCTCACTGCCGGGTCTCTTCGCAGTATTTCATTCGTAAATGCGAAAATTAAGCGATTTTGATTAAAAATGAGTCTAAAATGGGCCAATTTACATTTAAATTAAATTTATAGTACAAATCACTGGTTAAATATAAGCATTGGTTTCTTTTTTCTTTTCATGATGACAGGTGAGGCCCTGCCTCACTTGCCTCCCCTGACTGCATGTCACTGTGCTACATATACACAAAAAATTAGTAACAGATACTGTAGATTATGCTTAAAATTACACGTACTCAAGACATTTCAGGTTGTTCATATTTGTTCAGGATATTTAAGTTTTTTTTAATGTTTTTGTGTAAATGCAGGAAATTTACATGAAAACATTTACATTTACAAAGACAAAAAATTAGAGTTGTGAGTATTTTACTTCAAGAAGAACATGCAGCTCAATGTGATCTCAAGTAAAAGAACGGCATCATCTACAAATAATTAACCACCATATTACACTGATATAAAAAGCATTTAGATTTACAAACTGTACTTTAACGAATAAAAAATGCCAATAACCTGAACAAATATTTGAAATGTCTGAAGTTAAGCCTAATTTTAACAGTATTCTGCCTTAATTCTAAAAATTGTCTGCCTGTTACAAATAATTGTGTAACGTGCAACCTCTATTGATGATAAGTTGAGACATAATATCATAATATCACTTCTTTTTCTAATTAAATTGTAGTTTTTGAAGGTCATTAAAATACTTTTTGTGAAATGATGGAAATATTGTCATAATTTCATGTTTTTATTACAGTAAAACAAAGAGCTGGAGTCGTCATTATTTGTATGCTGTTATGTCATTTATTTAATGGTCTGATCCACTGGAGATCAAACAAGGCTCAATATGACCCCTGGGAGACCGAAAGTTTGACATGCAGGACCAAAATATAGCTGCAAAAGTATGAGGAAATCTACAAAACGCATAACAGACACAAGTGGCAAAAACAGTTTTGGAGTTATTCATGGTATCCCAGTTGTACTTTGTCCGTTGGAGGTGTCACCTCATATCAAGCAAAAGTGATAAGTTTAGTTTTCACCTGTTGAAATTCACACAGCGCACTCAATGATGACGTTCAACACATAGGTTTAGCTAATGTTTTGCAGCTGAAGTGAGCACATAAATAATAGTAATCAGAAAAAAAATCAAGGAGACGTTGGTTATTGTGTCGGAAATCCGAAAGCATGAGAAATAATACACTCTTTACACTCTTGTGCATAGTAACTGTAGATGCTGTTTCATGTAAATGTGTCATAAATGTGTCTTCAACTTAATACACATATAACAGCTCAAACCCTGAGCCATTTGTGTCCAGTGAGAATCATTTCAATGTCACACAAAACAATTGATTAGCAGAAACTTTATTCACATAAAACCAAGTTATGACCAGAAAAACAACACTGCATCATCTCTTCACAATGTGATCTTTGTTTTTGTTCTTCTTTGTTTCATTATGTGAGTTTTAGCGGTATTATAGATAAATGATCCTGGTACTGTTGGATCTGCTTGGTGTTAGCTCCTAGTGCCACAAAATTGTTTTGATTTGCTCAATTATTTATGACATACCTTGGTTTAAACTGTTAGTTTGGTTTAGATATTTCACCATTTAAATCCTTGCATTTTTAACTTATTTTTTGATGTATGTAATGTGTATATTGCTGTAGCATTGTTTCATGGCCAGATGGTTCATGTTCAGATTTATTAATTGCCACTTTGGAAATGAGTTAAGGAGGTCTACAGAATAGCAAAACATACACAACTAATTAAGCATTCCGTTGTCAATAAATACTTTTGACTTGTCTCATGGATTTACAGAAGTCATAATGAGTGGTACCCTGGAAACTGTCAGCAATTACAGTTTTGTATACTTTTGAATCTCTATTCTTACAACTCTTAAAAATAAAAAATATCCCTCAAATATCTTATTGCTATATTTATCTCTATATTTAATATTATTTATCACCAGTTATATTTCCAGTGAAAGTCTGGTACTTTCTCATACTTATTTCATGAATCACGTAATGTTCATAAAACCTCAGAGTAAATTCAAAGGTTATTACATCAAAACAGAAAAGTGAAGAAAATGGCAAGTATATGATTAATTGAACATAAATATGAATGTCTATCTGTCTGTTTAGCTGTCATTGATTAAACTCTGCGGGTTTTACTGGTTAATCAATGTTATAGAAGATGATGTTTCCATGGTAACTACAGAGCATCTGAACATCCAAATGGGTCACATCTGATGACCATGAAAAGTCATATAACTTTATTG
This sequence comes from Gymnapogon annona, assembly GCA_029814585.1. Classification (NCBI taxonomy): domain Eukaryota; kingdom Metazoa; phylum Chordata; class Actinopteri; order Kurtiformes; family Apogonidae; genus Gymnapogon; species Gymnapogon annona. The sequence continues at coordinate 7,464,994 of JAPTHA010000019.1, read as the reverse complement.
TACACCAGTTATTTACGTGTATTTATAGGGCTATATGCATTAGACAGTTTAGATCAGTGGATGGTTTTGTTTTTTGTCGATCTTTGAAGCTCTAGGATGCTTTTTGGGTTTGGTAAATGCAAGCGTTCCAAAATTTTTTCTGAAATTTCCCCAAGTGGGATAAATAAAGGTATATCTAATCTAATCAAATTTTTATGGTCATAGAAACAGTAAAGTCTGTAAAAAATGAATGTGATTCTTTCGGCCAGTGGCTCAGTATGTATAGCGGGTTGTCCAATACCCCAAGGGTTGGTGGTTTGAATCCTGGCTCCGACTGTCCACATGTTGAAGTGTCCTTGAGCAAGACACTGAACCCTAAATTGCTGGTGTGTGAATGGGTGGCTCACGTAAAGCGCTTTGAGTGCCTTAAATGTGTAGAAAAGCGCTATAGAAATGCAATCCATTTACCTTTTCCCTTTTGGGGTCACCACAGCGAATCCAATTTGCATATTTCATTTGACAGGAGTTTTTACGTCTGATGCCCTTCCTGACACAACCCACTGGACGCTCATGCCGGGAATGGAACCAGGGTCCCCTATGCACTGGCCCAGTGCCTTACCATCTGAGCTATCCAGCTGGATCTGTGATAAATGTGTGTAAACCTAAAAAATCTGTGATAAATGTGTGTAAACCTAAAAAAAAAAAACTAATACAGAAAAAAGTAAATAAGTTGGGATGGACTGGGTTTATTGAAAGATGACGATCACTGAGACAAACAGAATGATGATGGAAACTTAAGACACATTACAGTTAAAGTAAAAAAAAAAAAAAAAAGAATCCAGCTGCGTTTTGAGCCTTCACTCTTTGATGATGGTTGGCGTGATCATTTTATGGAAGGAGTAGTATTTGCATTCGGTCGGAGGCGCAATGTCCATGGTGGTGGTGCTCATCTTGTCCTTCTTGAATCCGGCCTGGAGCAGATGAGGCACCTGGGTCTCCTGAAAATCATTAACACACAGATTTGAGTGATGTGAGGCGGCTGGTTTTTATCTGACTTCACAGCTTGGTCACGTTAAACATTGACCCCGAGGTGATGAACCTGCTCAACTGTGTTCAACACGTAATAGCGCGAGAAGAATTAAAGGAACAGAAGACTTAGCACAGTGAAACTTACTATATATTTCACTGTCTAATCTTAAATGAACATAATACTACACAAATATACTTGTATCAAAAATTAAAGAAAAGAAATTCACTTTATTTATCCGATAGGAACTTCATTTGCAGAGAGAGCACCAGGCACAATAAAAACATAAAACATGTCCATACATACATACTGCATAGTCCATAAATAAATACTTTAAAACACAAGGCAACAGTTGGTAGCTGTGATCAGCCATTTAGGAGCTTTGTTTCTCCAATAGTCTGAACGTTCCTTTAATGTTGACCACAGAGTGCATTTTTGAGTCAAGGTAGAATAAGCAACATTTTGTGAGAGTATTTTTTCCAGTAGAATGGAGCATAAAGATAAAAAGTCATGTTTCCAACTTCATGACACACTGTAGAGCTGAAGTCACAGCTGTGGCGACACCTCAAACTTTCCCTTAGCTCATAAAATAATCCTTTAGAAATGGTTATTGATTGATTGAACTCAAACGTCATTGTTTTACTATGATCGTGACTCTTTCTTCAAAACGCTGCCGCTTTATTCCTGTCATATTGTGACTTTATCGTCAAAATGTCTGATTATTAATTGTGGTTGTCATAGTCCTTGGTTGTTTTTTTAATTTGTTCTGCAGATAGTAAAGGTTCGGTACCTCAAACATCTTGTCGATGTTGTCGTACTTGGACTTGAGCAGCTCGCCCCAGGACGTCAGGTTGCAGTAAGTGAGGACGCCGCCAGCTTTGAGCAGCCGGTGGGCGTGGCCCTGCAGAGGAAGGCACACGACCTCAGGAAGACTGACAGACAGGTGGACACTGTGGCCAAACTGAAGCTTCACTGACAAACAATACATTCTTTTATTATATTCTAAAACATGGTGTTAATTCTACTCCATGTGGAGCAACAACACTGCCAGAGAAAGAAATTAGGAACAGGAGTTGAGTTTCAGCATAAGCTATAAACTTACAATATATGCATCATATCAGGTACAAGCCTGCAACTATTGGCTTATTACTATTAATTAACATTCAAATGTGTTCAAACCATTTTAATTCAGTGGTCACATTCAGACCAATTTGATCTCAAGTGACTCGGACCAATAAAATGCTGTCATAATTTTGAACGTATCCTGTCACAAAAAATATGAACTTGAATACAGGTGGACAACATGTCTATTATAGATTGGCTGACAGATGGATACTGTTGATAGACGTGCAGATGGATAGATTTGTTGTGAATGTGGAATTCAATCTAAATGTTCTGGATTCCTTTTCTGTCACTTTCTCTGCTGTTGTGTTAAACTTTCTGAGGCAGGTGTGTGTGGTTGTACCTTAATGAAATCAAACTGATGAGTGTGCCACGTGTCCTCTGACAGAGGGTAGGTGTCGTACAGGATTCCTGCGAACACAAACATCCGTGAATCAAAGCGGTCCAAGTCTTTTATCAAACAGCGACACCAGAGGCATGATCTATGCCATGTGTTTTATTAAGTCAACACTGTACTAAATCTTATCACAGAACTGCAGCACCGCATTTATGGGTTTATGGGTGGCCGTCACTCAAGAGCTAGAGCGGGTCGGACAATAACTGAAGGATTGGCAGTTCAAATCCCGCTCTGTCATATGCCATTGTGTCCTTGGGCAAGACACTGATTCAGCCATGCTTCCATCCCTCTGCTCCAGTGCAGCTGTGGCTACAAAATGCACTTCACCAGCGTGAATGGATCATTTGATGTATGAGAGTATGTTTGAGTGTGTGTTAATAGAAAAGAGCAATATATAAATCTAATCCTCATTATTACTTATACTCTTATTTCTACGGTAGCCATGAAGTACAAGTTACATTTGGACACTTTTGTTAAATTGACTTTAAATAAACTAGATGAAATCTAACTGATGTTTGACACCTCGCTCTGATCGGTGCTATAGAAATACTTTTAAAATACTACCAGTACTGAAGGGGTGTCACAAAAACAGTCCTTGTTTTCTGAGGGCTAAGACCATATATGACAATATCTTCCATTCAAGGTCTGCTGTGGTCATTCAGAGTTGAAATACCTGCTGAATGTTATAGGTGATGATGACGTAGATGTTTAATGCACTGACAAAGAGACTGGACTTTAGATCAAGTTATTATTATCCTCTGCACAGCACATAAGACGTAGCACCCCTCTGGGACGCCACAGGCTCCGACAATGTACTGAAACGCCTCCATATGGCAACAACTCCAGCTGGTCTGGTTTATTTTCTTACCATCGAAGTGGTTGTCTGGCAGAGTGGGTACGACGTTCTCCCACAGGCCTTTGAGAGGAACGACCTGCACAAACACACCTCCACGTTAGGGCCAGGAATAATAATGTGCTTACACATTGGCTTAACCATTATGGTTTCACACAAGTACAGAGCGAGGAAGGAAAACACTCAGAATGCTGTTTATTTAACCTTGCACATAAAAGGGTTGTCAAACACATGGCCCGTGGGCCAAAACTGGCCCTCGAAGGGTCCAATCCGGCCCGTGGGATGAATTTATGAAATGCAAAATTTACACTGAAGATATTCACAATCATAGGTTCAAATCATTTTTAGTTGAGGAGCCACATACAGACCGACATGATCTCAAGTGGATCAGACCAGTAAAATAATATAATAATCTTTAAATGATGACAATAAGAGTATTCTGCTGTTATTAAATGTTCTGTGTATTTGTAGATCCACTGTGATCTGTTAGTTGAAACCCATATGAGTAAATGACAGAGTACAATTTAAAGCTGTTCACATGATTACATTTTACAAGGATAGTTTATACATTTAAATATATTCAACTATCCTTTGGAAAGTGTGAATAACACGAATGACCATTAACAGATCACAGTGGATCAACAAATACATAAAACATTCAGTAACAGACAGAATATTGAGAAATTACACATATTTCTATAAGACATTTCACATTTTTCACAGTTTTTAAGATTGTTCAATTTTTGGTTGTTTTTTTTTGTGTCATGTAATCTAACTTTTTAACACTCAAATACAAAGAAACATTTTCAATCATCATTATTTAAAAGTTCTTAGTTCATTGGTTTGACCCACTCCATATCACTTTGGGATGAGTCCATTAACTTTATTGTACAAATGACTCTGGTTGCCTTTAGATCCATGCTCGTCCCTGTTTTTACTGCGACTGACCTTGTGTGGCTGAGACTTGGCCCAGTTTTCGAGTCTGGCGAACACGCCGTCATTGCACTCGATGATCCAGTGCTCTTCGATGGGGAACGACTCGACTTTGGTGGCGGCAATGGCCATGCCGAAACCGATCTCCAGAACCCGGCCGCCTGTAAACACATCAAATCGTTAAGAAACAGAAACATGAGTTAAAACACACACTCTAAGAAACAGTGCTCACTTTAATTTATCTTCACAACAAATCTATTTGATATACACTACATGGACAAAAGTATTGGGACACACGGAATCCAGGTCTTTCTTTTTTAACAGGGGTCTGGGATACGAAACAATAATGGCAAAAACAAAGATAACAACTTAAACTTGCATTGTTTACAATGCCATGATAGTTATCCCAATATAAAACTATTTTCTGACATTAGTCATTATTGTTTTGTATCCCAGACCCCTGTTAGAAAACAAACACCTGGATTCAACATGTCCACATACTTTTGTCCATATGGTTTAGTTCTGTTTGTATTTACCTAGGAGTTATGAGACTGCGACTCCACCCAAAGGAGGCATGCAGTTGGATTCATTAACTCTGACCTCTGACCTTTCTCTCCTGTAACATGGTTTTTTGGTTTAAGGTTTCTCTGTATGTGTCGACGTAAACGCTGGTTGTAACCGGACAGGAAGGCTTAAAGGTTTCATTTTCTTTCAGAGAAGCATATAAATAGATGAGAGACACAGTGACCCCCTGTAGTGATTCAGTGCCACTTCAATTAACCCTTTAATCGCCATGTGGTAAAAGTCTTTCCACATTTAAGATGAAGAATTGTCTGTGTATGTCAGTGCAGATTTAGCATTTTAGGCACCTTTTTGCAACTTCCACACACTTTTCTTGGCGGGTGTGTGTTGTCCATAACTAACAACAGATGATCGGTTTCCTTCTGCAGATATCTTGGCTTGTTCCCAAGAGCAGAAAAACAGCTGCTATCGCACTCACAGATCACCACACTGCTCACACGTGTCCTTCATATCAGTTACCACTAGTTAAGGAGTAAGAACAACCTCCATTACACACTTTTCAATACAAATCAAGCAGTTGGGAATTTTTTCTGTGTATTTCAAATAGTGTTTGTTTACACTTGGTTTGTTTGTTTGTGACTATCTTACCTCTTTTCTGTTCTTACTTCTGTGCTTCATTCATTTCAACCCATTTATAAATTAACAATGACTTATAAATGATAAAATAAGGGGACTGCTAGATGCACAGGTTTAAAACACTTTTCTTAGAACAAATACATTGTTTCTTAAAAATGTAAATTTATATATACATAAAATATATATAAAAATACTGGTATATGTTGAGCTGAAATCCTCACACAAAGCGCATAGTGATCCATTTAGACATTTTCAACAGAAAAGACAGAATTAGGAATTTTATTCTGCAAATTTTGAACCATAAACTCAATTTTTTTGTATGATGGTATCAGTTTGCATTGTTTGTTTTTCAGGAAAATTTCACCCTTTTTCTGTGTTTCGTTCATTTCAACCACTTAATTAAAAATACGTATTGCACGCACATATTTAAAAACTGTTGCTTTTATAAATATTGCGGAACATATGAGCCTGTTGTGTTGACGTCCTCATATGAGACGCAACTTAATGCCATGTATGGTATGTATAGTATGGAATTTCGGACAGAGGGTCCATTATCGGACGCGCTGGATGATATTAACGGTATGTCCGATAATGGACC
>JAPTHA010000019.1:7429185-7449185 GCA_029814585.1 Gymnapogon annona | reverse complement strand
CATCCAAAGATATAACTTACAACCCAACTGAAGTAAACAGTATTATATAGGCCTCTATTCATCAAAGCCTCCTGGACACTTATCCCAAATGCAATCATTTCTCGCCTCAATTGAACTCCCAGGGCAGTCAGCTGTACATAAGGAGCAAATGGAGAAATCTTTCACCAGTGTCAAGCTGGTGGAAGCTATAAAGATACTTACCGCAAATAAAATGCCAGGGAATGATGGATTCCCAGCTGGATTTTACAAAGAATTTCAGGACCAGCTGGTACCAGTGCTGTTAGATGTGTTGGAACAAAACAGAAAAGACGGACGTTTCACTGAGTCATTCTCCCAGGCCACTATCACAGTCATTCACAAAAAAGGAAAGGATCCTAAAAAATTCTCCTCCTCTAGGCAAATCTCGCTCCTTAATACAGATTACAAATTAGTCACTAAAATGATCACGAGAAGGCTGGAAATGTGTCTCCCCCTGCTGGTTAACCCTGACCAAACAGGGTTCAGTACAGACTGTCAACTAATAACTTAAGGCGTCTGTTCAACATAATACGCCTGGCTAACAAGGATAAAATACCAAGTGTAGCCAGGTGGCTAGATGCTGAGAAGGCTTTTGATATGGTTGAATGGCCGTATCTGTTCATTGTCTTAAAAAAAATTGGGATTTGGTGAAGCATTTATTGCTCTGAATAAAGCCTTGTACAGTTCTCCACAGGCCAGAGTCCTCTTCAATGGCGTCACCTCAGGCTCATTCCGCCTCTACAGAGGTAACAGACAGGGGGACCCAGTTAGCCCCGCCCTTTTTGCTTTGGCGATAGAACCACTGGCAGAAGCCATTAGAAAAAACCCTAATATAAGTGAATTTAAGATAGGCACCAGCATACATAAAATCTCACTATTTTCAGGTTATATTATTTTATTCTTAACCAGCCGGAACGCTCTCTGTCTCATCTCCAGGAGGTACTGAGTGATTACAGCCTATTCTCGGGTTATAAGGTGAACCTTGATATAAGTGAGATATTGCCTCTGTCTGTCTTTGACTTTAACAGGGTGAAACATGAGTTCCCCTTTAAATGGTCTCCTACTGGTTTTGAGTATCTAGGCGTATGGGTGGACAGCAACCTAAAAAATCTTTTATAAGCTCAATTTATTTGGTCTACTCCAGAAGGTGGGAGAGGACTTGCCTGGATGGACATGCCTCTTACACTATTAGGCAGAATTAATGTCATTAAGATGAACATCCTACCTAGACTCTTATATATGTTTCAGTCGCTCCCGATCCAAGTTGCTACAACATTCTTTCTACCTAAAAACTACCTAACTTTCAATTGTACGACTGTGTTGCACAAGCCAGATCTCTAGCCCAGATGTTTGATAGAGGTCCCCGCCCCTCCTGGGTCGACATTGAAAGGATAGAGATGAAAGAAGAGATATCAATGAATACATTGTACAAATGGGATAGAAAAACTATTAGAACAGCAACTGACAACCCACTAATCATCCACTCAATCCAAGTCTGGTACAAACTTCGGGATCTGTTTGGGGTAGAAGGACCCCTTTCTCCTAAAACCCCACTATGGGAAAATGGATTACTACCCAAGATCCTCCAAAGCGGTAACTTTAAATCCTGGCAGGAGACAGGTGTATGTCGTCTGGAACACTGCTACAAGGACGGAGAGTTTGTCGTTAGAACAACTAAAGGAAATATTCTAGCTGACAAACAGAGACTTTCTGAGTTATCTCCACCAAAGGGGAAGTTGGAATCTACCTCCCATGCCTTCATGTCTTCCAGATTTCACACTGATGTGTGGTATTTTCACTGTTTATAGTACTGTTTACATTTATGTGTAATATTTACACTGTTTATAGTACTGTTTACACTGATGTGTGGTATTTTCACTGATTATAGTGCTGTTTACACTGATTTGTGGTATTTTCACTGTTTATAGTACTGTACTGTTTACATTGATGTGTAATATTTACACTGTTTATAGTACTGTTTACTCTGATGTGTGGTATTTTCACTGTTTATAGTACTGTTTACACTGATGTGTAGTATTTTCACTGTTTATAGTACTATTTACACTGTGTGGTATTTTCACTATAGTACTGTTCACATTGATGTGGTATTTTCACTGTTTATAGTACTGTTTACACTGATGTGCTGTATTCTCACTGTTATAGTACTGTTTTACATTTATGTGGTACTTTCACTGTTTATAGTACTGTCTACTGACTACACTGATGTATAGTATTTGCACTGTTTATAGTACTGTCTACTGACTACACTGATGTATAGTATTTGCACTGTTTATAGTACTGTTTACATTGTTGAACTGACCATCTTATTTATTTCTTATTTATATTGTCTGTGTGTGTTGTCACATCTACACTGCAGACACTCATGGCTTTGGGTTCACTTCAGCAATTGTGCACTTTTCTATTTTCCATATTTATTTGTGTTATCAGCTGCAAATTCTATGACATTCCGTTACCAGATTCATTGTGTGTCTGAAATGACAAAAAAGGGAGTCTAAGATTTGGAAAGAATTCCCTTAATTGTTTTACGTCAGTTGACAGGTAGAGAGCGCTGTTCTGTCAGAACCATCAATGTTAAATTCAGAGACCAGAGTTGGTGTTTAAAAGGTAAAAGGCATCACTTTAAATACAACGCTGTCATTAGAGATTTAGGTACAAGATACCAGAATGAATCTGGGACGTACCCATAATTTTACATCGAGACAGAAGTCTTTTACCTACACACCCCAAAACACTCACAGTTCTGCCTATAGTCTCCTCTGATCTGTTTTTTTATGAGTTGGTATTTTCTCCGATATAAACAACAAAAAGAATAAAAGTGTCAGAAAACTAACAACAAAACAGTTCAAATGGACAGACAATCAAAAAATAATCAAGTTTTTTTTCATTTAGCAATAATGACTAAAAATAGGAACAATATAAACGAGTAAATTAACAAAAATCAACACAAGCAAGACTCCAATGACTGTATCAGTGCAAAATTAATATTTATTTTCAGTTTTTTGCAGGTTTTCTGTCGATGTGTGACATTTAAACATTAGCGCGACTCACGTTTTTCTCCTTGGAATCAAAACCAGGGAGAATTAAGTCAAATTAATGGATTAAATATGAGCAGAAGCAAAGGAGAGTCATGGGAGGTTCAGAGGACACGAGGCAATCAAACAACACAACGCCGTCCTCAAATCTGATCTATTTCAGCGTGAGGCTCCTCTGAGATCCACCACCGGGTCTTTTCTCTTCATACCGGGGCTTGTTTTGATAGAATCGTTCCCGTAGGAGACGCCGTTATAAATGTAGACAGCCACTGTATCAGCGGCGACCTCTTTTTACCCTTTAAAACTGATACTAAAGAGATAAGTGAGATAAAAAGAGAAACATGAATGTCTTCCTGGGACAAACATCACACTGAAGGTGAATTCATTCTGACATTCAGAAAGCTCATGGGAAATCTGCTTACACTCGGGGATAGCACTTAATTAGACTACATTTATTACATGGAGAAGAACATGTAAGACCAGATGGAATAACACAATATTCCAGAGATACAGTAGATGGAATAAAAAATTACATACATAAGCAACAAAATTTGTAAAAAAAAAAAAAAAAGAATGAAAGGGACAAAAATGGACAAACACAAGTAACAAATTGAATTAAGTTACTTAAGTTAATTATCAAAAAAAGGAACACAATGGACACAAAACTGAACAGAAATAGGAAACGTGGAGAAGAACAAATGGAACAAAATGGAACAAAGTAATGACAAAATGTCAGATTAATCAATGAATAAAAATGGAAAAAATATAGGTAACAATGGGCAAAATGTGGATCAAAATGTAATGAAATGAGTAAAAAATAAGACAGACTAATTGAAAATGAAACAAAAGGCATGAAAATGAACAAAAATAAACGCAACATAAATAAAATGGAGTGAAAAATATTAACAAAATGAACAAAGATAAAAAAGAACAAGCTTAAAACATGAGTGTAGGTGTTTTACTTGTGTGTTTAAACGTCCCACTTAAAGCTGCCGTTCTCCACTGGCAGAGAACCTTTTCTTTATCCTTGACATGAGTTGAATGCAAGTATTGTTGAAGTGTCACAGAGAGTTGAGGCTTTAATTCATTAAACCATCTGTGGTTGGATGTTAAACTGTTAAAAAGAAATGAAAAATGCACCATGTCTGTAAAGTCTTAACGCCACGTGTGAGTTTGTTTAAAGGGGGGAAAAACTGGAAGATTAAACTAGAACTATATTAATTCCTGTGGGTGAAATTGAAACAGAAACATGCATCGTGAAGTAGTCGTAAAAACTGTTTTTTATTGGTGATAAATGAAGATGTAGCTGTAATGATCCGTAGATTACTTAATTTATTTTAATTTGTTAATTAACTTGAAGCTTTGTTTAACTGACAAAAACAAGAGATTTTAAGTGTCTTCACTGAGCAACTTTAATGTGTTTTTTGTAAATTTTTACCTCATGACAGTTGTTAAACTGCCATATTAAGAGTATTTAATTTTGATTGAAAATAAATTTGACCATCTGCAGAAAACAGTATACAGTACTGTATGTATAAATAAACATACATAAGCAACAGGATGAACAAAATACTGAATCAAAATTAATAAGATTTTTAATTAATAAGATTTGGAATGAAAACTAAAAAATGAGCAAAAATTCTAAAGATAAAAATATTGGCAGCAAATTAATAAGAATAAATTAAAATGGTCTCAGAAATGAATAAAATAAATGTAAACAGCCAGAACAAAAACAACAAACTTCATTTAAGAAATGTATAACAGTGAAGCACAAGCAACAATATGAGCAAAAATGAACAAAACAAGGAACAAAATTTATAAACATATGCAGCTATATAAAGGAAAAATGAACAAAATGAGACACAATGAATAAAACCTGATCAAAATGGGCACATAAATGAACACATTAAACATAAATAAGCAACATGACGAACAAAAATGACTAAAAATAATAATGACAACACGGAATGATGTGAAACTCAACTATAATAATTCTATTAATAATTATAATCCTGAGTGTAAAAGAATGTACTTTTACATGGTTTTGAGGCTCTTTGTGGATGAACAGATACTATTCTTTGCAGAATATTCTTCAGCTGTTATGACTACATTTTTTAAAAAAGGAACTTAATGAGCTTTTTATTTAATCACCCCACATTATGTGTCCCCTCTGTGGCTTGCATTAAATTTTACGTTTCAAATGTCAGCGTTTCATGCTCGTCAGTGGCATGGCGTTCTGTTAATTTGCCGAGTGGATGTGATCATCTCTGCTCTGTGTGTCATAGATCGGTCTTAAAAAAATAATGGTTGCATTTGCATAAATTTGCACATTAATGCAAAGAAGAATTCTGGTTTTGTGGAGAACGTTTCCTTGATAACAGACCAAAAGCTCCACGTTCACGGTATGACACCCAGTGATTCAGTGTATTTATGGAGGTTAGTGAAGAGCAGCATCCGTCACATCTGTACTTAAAGAGGTTATACTGTATGTGGTACTGATGCTCAAAAATGTATTCTTCTATGAATACAGGAACTGACAGAAAATTATCAAAAGCCACCATAACCAACAACCACCACTGTTGCCACACGTCTGTATTACGATATCATCAGGTTTGGTTCTTCAAACTAAAACTCATAGACACTTATTTTAACAGTCACTGAAAAGACCACTGTGTCTTATAATCATGTACTTCCTCAGCTGATGGTTTACTTTGAAGTTCTGTTAGCTGAGCCCTGTTAGCATAGCTCTGTTTTTAGATAGAAAACAATCACAGTAAAACCACTAATCACCTGTTTTCTGTTGGTTTGTGGTTTTTTTTTTGTTTATTGTGTATTTCGAGCAGTAAAATACAAAGTAACAAAATATAACTCCTTAAGTACACAGAAACAATATTGGACACGAACTAATAAATAAAGGTAATCAGTCGAGTGCTGGCTGGATAGCTCAGTTGGTAAAGCACCGGCCTGGTGCATAGGGGATACTGGGTTCGATCCCCGGTAAGAGTGTCCAGTGGGTTGTGTCAGGAAGGGCATCCAGCGTAAAAACTCCTGCCAAAATCAAGAAGACCAAAAGAAATAATCAATCAATAGAGTGTAGGTACATAATGATAACAAATCATGCCAGTTGCTGAACTGAAGGTCTGTTTTAATCCAACAAACAGGGTCAGATGTGTCACAGTTTAGTCTGAACCGCAGATCAACAAATAGAAACATCCCATAATCTATACAGTATTATAAAAGCCCTCTAGTGGCCACAGACAATCTCAGCAACACATTAAGCCACCATAAACACCAACCACCATTGTTGCACACGTCTGTATTATGATATCATCAGGTTTGTTTCTTCAAACTCCTGCGGTCCCTTCTCAAGGTTTCTCTTTTCCCCGCCTGGGGTTTTTTGGATTTTTCCTTGCCCTGGAGGGGGGTTATACCAGGGGATGACGACATCTGTGGGCATGTGAAGCCCTTTGAGACCCTTTGGGTGATTAAGGGCTATATAAATAAAATTTGATTGATTGATTGATTGATTAAGCTGAATTATTAAATTCAGCTTAATAATAATTCTGGCTCATTTGAGAATAATTCAAAGTACAAATACAACATAAACTTCCTGTTCATTCTGCCTGATTGTGAAAGTCTGCTTTGAATTTTCAATCTCTTGATTCCAGACCTTTGTAAGTTGATTTTCAGCTCATGCTCGGCACATTCCTACGTGTGTGTAATCAGGTTGCTGTGCAGAAAATCTGTGGCAAGGCAATACTCCAGCAAAGAAAACACGGCCGGAATGATGTCCATGTGAGTGGAGCACACTCACCAGGAGTTCAGCCGCTCATTTTTTCCTGCCCACCACACATTCTAAGTATGCGCCGCAGTTTTAGCATGGAGTCGACTAATTCACATAATGGGAGTATCTGTGACAAGCGGGGTTTGTTGTACATATTCATGATCCTCACAGTGATAGAAACGGTTGGCAAGCACTTCATAAATGTCTATCATCCCACCTTAAGCCCATGCTGTAATTAACCTGTCTGGGGGCAAACATTTGATGCAGGACCCCCCGCTGCTGCCAAATTCCCATCAGGCACTGCTTTGTTCTCAAACTCAACCTCCATTGCACATAACCATTGCTTTTGTTTTTGAAAAAATAGGTGCAAATGTTTAAAAATGTGTATTAATGCAGTTGCTCATGGTGTGTTGATGCATTTTCTCATGATTTCACTCATTATATTGTTAAATTATATTTATTTGATTTTGTGTATAGGGGACATGCAATATTGAGTACTACCACAAACCAAAGCATTTATAATTTGAAAAAGTGGATAGATGGATACATGCTTCTATAGATAGATAGATGGATAGATACATGATGGATAGATATGATAGATACTAGATTAGATTGGATTAGATTAGATAGATTAGATAGAACTTTATTTATCCCACCACGGGGAATTTTTTTGTGTAACAGCAGCAAAAATTCAGAGCAGAGAATAAGATATAAGTAAGATATAAGATATCTAAATATATATATATATAATATATATAAATAATATATAAGATACACTACATAAATCTGATTCTTGTACTACATTCACAGTATGCATTTGTACTATACACAGTATGCATTTGTGGATGTGTTGCGACGTGTCAATAAATAAGACGGTAGACGCACATAAGCAAAGTACATGTTTACATACCTGCATATAATGTATATACATGCGTGTGTACTCATGTATCCACACACGTACACATACACATACACCATGCATACCTGAAGTGTAAAATGCATGTGTAAAGTGACAAGTGAGCTATCTAAGTGTGTGTAAAGTGACTGATGATCTAAGATGTGTTGTAGAGTCGAACTGCCGTTGGGAGGAATGATCTGCAGAAGCGCTCCTTGCAGTGAGGGTGTTTCAGTCTCAGACTGCAGGAGCTGCTCATCGCACCCACTGCCTCATGCAGGGGGTGATGGGGGTTGTCTATGATTGATGTCAGCTTTGCCAGCATCCTCCTCTCACCTGCCACCACCATAGACTCCAGAGGACAACCCAGTACAGAGCTACACCTCCGCACCAGTTTGTCAATCCTCTTCCTGTCCCTGTCTGTGCATCCACCCCCCCGGGCAGAGGGAGGACGCTACGACAGAGAAGTAGATCTTTAACAGGGACCTGCACACTCCAAAGGACCTCAGTCCCCTCAGGAGGTGGAATTGACTCTGGCCCTTCTTGTACAGGACGTCTGTGTTGGTGCTCCAGTCCAATTTGTTGTGATAGATAGATGAACCCATCTAACCTGACTGATTAAACCCATCCAACTTGACTGGACCTGACTCCATGTTCTGATTCCTATATAAAGACCTTAATGATAAAATGTTGAATATTATTAATACTTGTATTCAATCATGGTTAGGTGTGACATATGGATGAAATTGTGTCTGTCAGGTCATAATCAAACGCTTCCTGTGTGAATATATTAAATCCTTAATTACAAGCTTAATCCATAATGTCTTTACAGGATCCCACTGCTACGATGAGGGAAATGACACAGTAAGCTATTACTGCAAACACAAATGGGAAACAGATGGAACTGCATGAATGACAAGAAGACGTTAATATTAACATGTGCTTCTATTTCACTGTTAAATGAAAGAAGGAAACATTTCAACTTGATTTCATTTACATCCATTCCACACATTCAACGCATGAATAAAAATGGACCACTTCAAGGCCAATAATGAGGTAAAATTAAAGAATGTGATTGTAATGGTTATTTGGCACAAGATCAGCATCTAGGACAAGGTCCTAGTCTTCAGTAGTGTAGGTGTGCTGTGGACCACCAGGTTGACAGCATGATAAAACGACTGAAATGTTACATACAAGGATCCTCAAAGATGAGAAGGGTATGATACTTTTGTTGATTATTTTGATCGTTTGTATTCGTTCTGGTGCTTATAGTCCCTAATGATGGTCAATGTGTTGGACCTCCGTCCATCTTGTTTATTGAATTTTTTAATCATACTACTGCTTTTAATCCACTTCTGAACATTTTGGTTGTTTATTTACACTTATGTTTTCAGGATTAGTATTTTTTTAAATGAAAGTCACATGCACTTTAATTGACAATATTGAAAACAAAATTTGCAATATAAAGAAATGTAAAATTTTAGACATCTCTTAATTTGAGGTTTTCTTATGTTTTATTTCCTCCAGTGACAGTAATCTGCAGTTGTCACATACAGAACATATCCCATATTTAACTTGTTTTTATTATGTCTATTTGAAAGCCATGTCAAAGACAACTCCACTGCTCTCATTATGGGTAATAAAGCTAATTTTTTTCTGATGTGTATGAATGTGTGAAGACCCTGTGATAAACTGGCGACTTGTCCAGGGTCCCCCCCCACCCCCCCTGCCCTCGCCCTTGAGTATCTGGGATAGGCTGCAGTGACCCCTGCGACCCTGCAAAGGATAAAGCGGGTTTGGAAGATGAATGGATGAATGAATGAATGAATGAAAAGAAGAAAATGCCAGGTCAAGTATACTTGAGGACAAAATGTCCTATATTCATATTTATTGACATTTATGACAAATGATGATGATGATTTCTTTCGGCTATTTCCCTTCCGGGATCGCCACACACGAATCCAATTTGTATATTTGATTTGGCAGGTGTTGTTGCGTCGGATGCCCTTCCTGACACAACCCACTGGATGCTCATCCCGGGAATCGAACCCGGGTCTCCCATGCACCTACGAAATGTAATTAATACAAATGTTTGTGACATAAGTAAAACCATGTCTGCCAGATCACATTTTTCTATTTTAATTTGTGTTTTTATGCTCGATGTTGCACCTGTGTTTTATTCAAAGACACATTTCCACTGCTCTTGTCATGGATTGTAATAATGATAATGGAACTTTTCATTTTATTCGTTTTGAGCAGTAGGAGGAGATGGTACCATTGTCAGTACTGTTTGGTCCCTGGTGTGTGTCTTATTAGACGTGTATAGAAATGTGAGTCCAGGTGTCATTGCTGTTCCATGTCCCTCATCCAGACCTTGCGCCTCCATGTTTTTCAATGCGGTGGGATGGATGGTGGCTCGGTGCTTTCCTTCAGATCCCGCTGTGGGCCGGTTCTAACCCGTTAACGGGCATTGGAGTCGGTGTAATGTTCCTTTAAAGGCTGCTGCCCCCCGCAGCGTCGTCATTGCGCAGAAACAGTTTGAACCAAAAAGCGGAGTGACCTTCCGCCGCTCTCAGTCTGAGAGGGGCAGCGCTGAAGCACGAAGCCGGTCACAGCTCCTATATTCCCCCCGCTCTAGCCTCAGAAATGAACAACAACTTAGTCGGAGATGAAGTCGGGTAAGACCCTTTTCATACAATGTTCCACGGCAGATGCAATAATCTGGTAAATGCGCCGTATTTTTAAAGTTGTCCGACTCTCTGCTGGAGCTGTCATTTGACAGCTAACGATAGCTATCAGGCTAAAGCTAATTGTGAAGTTAGCCGGATCGTTAGCCCGAGGAAACGCGACCAAAAAGTAAAAGTTGTCATAAAAGTAGGTCCGTTGTTGCAGCTATTGTTCGCCGGGAGATGTACCGTGTTAGTCTGCCTTGCTCCTACTTCGCTTGTCACGGAAACGTGAAGAACCAGGGCTACTTATTTCAGTGTTGTTTTCAATTAGCTCCAAGCAACTGTGCTAGCTTAGCTTTT
The DNA here is from genome assembly GCA_029814585.1 of Gymnapogon annona. Taxonomy (NCBI): domain Eukaryota; kingdom Metazoa; phylum Chordata; class Actinopteri; order Kurtiformes; family Apogonidae; genus Gymnapogon; species Gymnapogon annona. Next base: position 7,438,406 of record JAPTHA010000019.1, on the reverse strand, counting down.
GGTTGCCAGCGAAGCGAAGTCTCCTCTTCTTGACTTCGCCTGTGCGAGGACATTTAGCGGGCACCGGTGAAGGATGGAGTATAGACGTCCACACAAACCCACCGACACTCTAGTAACAAACGCCACAGTGTCTTATAACAGCCACGGTAATATTGGAGAAGGGGCACGGGAAGCTGTTTTTTTTTATAGCGGTGTCGTTTAAACTGCAGTTAAAACTTCCAGTAACGCAACCAGCGTCCCACTCGCCGGTCCGCATGCGGAGAGCCGAGACCCTGCTCTGGCTACGGTGCTCCCTTCGGTCCGGTGTCAGTTTCCCGAACGAGCTCCGGGTACGGGGAGCTCGTTCGGTTCGTCGGTCACCTAACCGGCTGTGTTTTGAGTTAACCTGCTACATGCTATGGCTTTATGCCGGGCTATCTTACGTGGCAGGGTGTTTAGAAAAATACCTTAATTTCCGAGGACATCGTGGATTCTGTCGAGACCGAACTGGCATTATCATCATCATCATCATCCGAGGTTGAGACCTTTACGTTAAACCGCATGAAACACCGCAAGAAGTCAAAGCCGGAGCCGAGGTTGTGTTGTCCGTGTGTGCAGGATCCGTGGCTGACGTTGTCATATCTGTCTGCTTCGTTGGCTGCTTCAGTCTTATCCGTCAAGACTCTTGTGTTTTTTAAACGAGCGTCTCCCATAAAGTCATAGGTTTCATTAACGTTGAATTCTGTCATTTAGTCTCACCGCGAAACCGTCTACTTTTTTTTTTCAGGAAACTTTTTGTGGGTGGGTTGGACTGGAGTACCACACAAGGTGAGTTATTTTGTTTAATGTTTACACACTTGATGCCAACAGTGTGATCAGGCGTTAAGTTACTGGGATGACATTTTAGTAGTTGTATGTGTTTGTTGCCAGACTGGTTAGAGCTTGTACGGTCTCTCAATAGAGAGATATAGGCTCTGATGATACTCAACATGTTAGGGTACATTATGGTCTGTTAATTAAATCGTCATACATGTGTAATTTACAGTTGGATGGTTGTAGAATAGCAGAATTACCAGTAGATCAGGCGCTGACTGCTGTGAACATGGAAAGTAGTACAATGTATTTATTCAACAGATGTGATAACGGACTGGGTCGCATTACTATTAACTTGAACAGCAGTGATTAATACAATTAAGTTATGTTGAATAGAATTATATCTGTCTATATTCACGAATGTGAGGGATCAGAGGTCTATAAATAAAAGCACATTGACTAAAGTAATGTGTAAAGGATAAGTTCTATCCTGCCATTACTAGACATTGTTCATTTTCATGCATCCCCTTAAGGACATGTAGATCAACCACAGTAACATATTATATAATACAATTAAATGAATGCTGGATACATTATTGGCAAGTGAAATAGTTGTATAGATGTATTGTTGAGTGAAAGTAAGTGTAGTGTTCCATAATTGTGTTCCATATAGTTAACAAATTGAAATGCAAATATTCATATGATAAAGGGTGGACCCATACATCATGTCCTTCCTTCATTTATGATTCTTGTTAGAAATAACCTCAATTCATAGTACTTTTTGAGCCTGTCATTTTCACTATATTTGTTTTTAGATGTGTCAAAGTATAACACTTTTCTCAGAGAGCCTGCAAAAGCAATTGTGAATTTGATGTGAAATATGGAGTTGTCATCTGTATCTGTGATTCTGAGGTGATCATGATCAACATCATTTCCAAAAGCGTTCACCAACCTGAGTTGTTGATTGAGGAGCTGATTGATGTGAGAGATACTGTGCTATTTGTAGTTTTGGGTTCCTGAACTGAACCTATAGTTTGCTTCATACAACATTGTCTGACAGTTGTTTCTGCACCTGCTGATATATGAAGGTTGATCATTTCTGATTGAATATATTACGGTATAAATTTTTTCTTGTTTTAATTCACTGAACATTGCGGTGTCCTTATTGGTTTACACATTATTCAGTCAGTCTGTAATGCACCTTTTGATGCAGCGATAGGTTTTTCAGCATTTCTGCTTGGGTGTTTTGTGATGAAAACATGAAACGTGGTTGGAAATGTCTTGATTCAAGAAAATGCCCAATTAGGCATCTCTGTCATTAGTGTGTGGAGCTGCTGCTGGTCTTTATTATTCAGATTTTATTTGTAGGGCAATCCTGATTTGACTCCATCCTCTTCTACACTTTGCATAATTTCTATCATAATGCTAGAATCCCACTATGAGTGTGCATCCTCCTCCCAGTCAGACCTGCCTGGAGACACTTTCGTTTGTTTACAGCCTCCTCTGGCTCATGCTCGGTTGGTCATTGTATAACTTTGCATGAGGGCCTTTCAGTGCGAACAGTCCCGTTAACATTGAGATCAGAACCACAGTGCCGGGTAACTTTGAGCCTGTTTCGCCGGCGATGCCCCAGGGCTTCCCAGCAATGAGAAAAGCAATTACAATCTTTCTCCGAAGTGACTCCTCATTTGTTGTAACTTGCACGCCATGCCTCAGTGGGCGTGTGCAGACGTTGGTGGAGCTAGGTGTACATTTGGTGTGAGTTCACAGTGGAGTTTGTTCTTTAGGAGTATCCATATGTGGCTTGAAGGTGACCAGGCAGGATTTTTCTGTTTTTATAACTGTATGATATTTTGTCTTTTTAGTGTTCTTTATGTATTTTTACAGTGATGCTATTATCTTTTTCTACACCTATTATGCTACCGGTCACAATAGTGGTGTTTTACATTGAATTCTAAAATACATTTTAATGGTATAATTCATCACGGGGCACGCAAAGGTTGTACAGCTTTGGAAATAATGTGCCTTTCTTTAGAAATTTCATATAATGGTCTTTCAGAGGACCTTTAGAATTTCTATTCTTGGTGTATCTATCGTTTCTAGATTATGTTTCATCCTCTGATGTTAATTCTTTTTGAAAAATGGAATGGCATTGAGTTTTTCTTGTCTTTTCTGAACTGATGATATTCAGTCACATTCACCTCAAACAATGTTGATTTACATCCTTATCTTCATCTATTCTTAAAGCTGTATGCATCATGCCTACTGGAGGTCACCCTACAGTTTTATAACTATCAGGAACTGTAGGAAACAAACGATAGCTGAGTAATGGATTACTTAAGTAGCTGATAGGTTCCTAATGTACAGTACTGTGTAAAAGTCTTCATCCGGCTTTCTTTTTATATTTCACTTTTTCAGGGGTGCACCGATCATACATATATATTTCTCATTGTCTTTTAGATTTATTCAACAACAAAATGCAGGAAATATGTGCACAACCTTAAAACATAAACAAAAAAATTAACAAAAATGTTAAGGTGACTGTTTAGTGTGACTTCTGACCCTATGAGAAAAAGCAGCACAGGCAATTAGAAACTTACACTGCCTGGCCAAAAAATGTCTCCACATGCAATATTTGACACCACCGCCTTTTGGGTTTGATGACAAACGACATTCACTTTAACATCTGTTTTTTGACAGATAATGCTGCACGTGTCAAAATAAGGTTCATAATAATTTTTCCATCTGTAGTTGCATTAATTTTTTAATTATTGCTGATGGAGGATGGGACTTCTGCATCAAGACTCCATCACAGTCTGGACTTTACGGAGGTTCATCCATGTATGAAAGTGATGTCTCATTCTCCCTTAACCATTCTGTCACTATCCTGATGATCGACCCTAACATTGTCCACTCTTTTTGACATTAAAGACAAGATTACTATACCAGCTAGAGTTCAATAACTTGTTCCACATGAAACATTATTAACCACTGCAGTACTGACCCATGGAAGGATGTGGACTATTTGCTTGGTTAAACCCAGGGTTTTATTTTTTTGTTGTTCGGCCTGTTTATTTTCCACTACCTGGGACCGTAAGTGTCCTCCCATGTCTTTAATGTCTAAAAGATCAGATAATGTTATGCTCGATCATCAGGCTTGTGACATAGTGGTTCAGGGAGAATGTGACATTAGTTTCACCCATGGATTAACCTCTTGATGCAACAGCCCCATTCTCCAGCATCAATAATAAAAAATGAATACAAATAAAGATGGAAAATATTCTGAACCTTATTGTGACACTTACAGCATTGTGTCAAAAAAACACATGTTGCAGTGAATGTCTCCTGTCATCAAAACCAGTGTCTGGGCAGTGTATGATGCGTTTAATGAAACCTTTTATAAAACCTCAGAAAATGAATGCAATAAATCTGAATAAAAGGGTTGAAGACATGTTATAATAGCAAAGGGAAACCACGCTTAATATGACCAATTTGTTTAGTAGAACCTGTTTTTAACCTGATACTTTAGTTTTTCCTGCTGTTCATACTTAACATATATCAGATTGGATCTAAATACAGAAACAAGTGTATATGTGTGGACGTTTAGAGTTTTACTGAAATAACAAAGCTACACAGTTGGAAGATGACTTTTACACAGGAATGCATGTCTAAAATAAACATTCAGTTTAATGATTCAAACCAGATGCCGAACTGATCAGTGAAAGTCAGAGTAATCAATATCATAATGAATCAACTGGGATCAACCTCAGTAAATGGGGAGTTTAACATCAGACTGAAATTGGAGCATTTAGTTTTTCCCCTCAAAGTAAACATTTCCATTTTAGAATTTTAATGTTAACGGTTAATGCAAACTTCTACTGATATTGGTGTCTAGTGTCATTCCTTTTACTCTTACAGGGCGGGTGCTGTTGTTTCTTTTGTAGCTGTCAAAGGCAATACTAATAAACCCTGTGACCTGAGCACAGGGACATACTCTAACCTGAATGAGTTGAAGCAATTTTGCAACAATGCAGGTGCTGTGTTTGTATTTGCGAGGCTCCACTGTTATGTCCCATCTTCCCTTTTTCAGAAACACTGAGAAACTACTTCTCACAGTACGGGGAAGTAGTAGATTGTGTCATCATGAAGGACAAAACTACGAATCAGTCGCGAGGCTTCGGCTTTGTCAAATTCAAAGACCCAAACTGTGTACGGACAGTGCTGGAGACAAAGCCTCATAATCTTGATGGAAGAAATGTAAGTATTTTAAATCAAGACATCAGATAAGTACATTAATTCAAGCAATCTGCCTGCATCTGGTATGAACGGTGTGAAATAACCTCATGCTGTGTTTTATCACCCAGAGTCGTGGAAGATATTCAAGGAGAAGTGTAGTTTAGTATTGGTTGCAGAGCATGACGCAGACAGTAGTTTAAGACATGTCCGTTTCAAGCCAAATTGGCTGCTAAAGTGAGACTAGAAACAATCTGCTAACGCACTCTTTTACTTCATCCTAACATACACTGAGTTCCACGGTTTACATATTTCCGTTGTTGGCTTAGAGAAACATAACATTTTCCTGTCTGCATATTGAAAGCGTGAGGTAGGCCAGCGCCTGCTATTGAATTCAGTGAAGAAGAACATTTGAAGGTGCCTTTATTTAGGTCTAATGTCAAATGTTTTCTCTCTCTCTGCTGTCAGATTGACCCGAAGCCATGCACTCCCAGAGGAATGCAACCTGAAAAGTCTCGAACCAAGGAGGGCTGGGTAAGAGGAATCTGATTTCTACTGCTAGGTGTTTCTGCTGGAATAAGGCTCAGGCCGTCAGTCTTTCCTTCCTCTCCTCCTGAGGTTGGACTCTGCTTTATTTTTTCACCCCACTAGAACACCTTGATCTTGTTTTATAAAACACTGACTTTGACCCAAATTGTATTTTATCGGAGTGTGTTTTGTGCTTTATGGTGTAAAGCCCTCAGACTAGGAGAAGGATCACGGTTAATTTTGGGTTTTGATAAATCACACATGCTACTTCTTGTATCGACCTCCATTTGTGTCTGATGTACAGCAACAGTATCAGCCGATCTTTGGTGCAGATTACATTAGCCTGGCATTGACACACAATACGGTCGTATTTTTGCATGTAACAAAAATGTCATCAGTATGCACTAGCTTTTGCTCCTGCCCCTCTCTCTAAATGCATTTAGATGAGGATTCCTACAACTTTTGCTGCTAAAATTTGTTTCTCTTCAAACTGCTCTGCCTCATTGTGTAAAAACTGATAAAATACAAGCAGGTTTGAGTCAGCTGATGTGGCACAGAAAACTGCTGTAAGCAGTTAGCACTGAAAGCCCAAGATCTGCATGCGAGCTCCGGTAGTTTGTGGATCGATCAACAATTCTGTCAGCCCCCTGCAGATCTTTTCAGTCACAGCATCCTATTGGGCAGCAGAAGTTTTAGTTATTGCACCTTTGCTGCAACTAAAACATTTTTCTAAGTCACACATTTGGTCATGAGCAGAGCCTCCGTATGTCAAGAGCTTTTGTAAACACAGCTCTTTTCCTCCTACCGGAACCCCTTTCAGTCTAAGTCGTGCAGCTGGTACTGAGGGTTTTACTAACAAAGCAGAAGATGTAATGTGAAAAATCATTGTTGTTGTAAGCAGCCTCTGGCCTCCACAATATGAGTGCAGTGCAGAAGGATGGTGAAATGTTTAGTGGTTCAGAGTAAGTGGAGGAAGCCGTGTTCTCTGATCTGTGGAGACTAGTGTTTGCATTGACATGACATGAATTATACCCCAGGGCAAGAGAAGAACCTAATTTCTTCTGCACTGTCTGAATAGATGATGGCTAACTGGCCCCATCCCAGAGTGATCCTTTAACAGACATTAAAATCCATACACTCGCTGTTTTCTTTCAGAAGGGCAGCAAAGCCGATAGCAATAAATCAAAGAAGATATTTGTAGGTGGAATCCCCCATAACTGCGGCGAACCTGAACTCAGGGACTATTTCAATAGATTCGGAGTGGTGAGTATTGCCAAGTGCACAACACAAGTCAGTTCATATCGTCATTAAAACTGCTTGAATGGATGTGACTTTGAGCAGGGTCAGTGTTTCACTATAAGGGACTGAAATTTAGCGGGATGAAAGCAAGAGAGGATGCTTAATTATTTTCTTTTCCCAAACTGAGGATGAATGTTCTAATTGGTGTAAGAACAGACCCTGGCTGGTTTTTCTAAATGGAGCCACTGTTTCCCTTTGTCCCATTCAAGGTCACAGAGGTGGTAATGATCTATGATGCGGAGAAGCAGAGGCCCCGAGGTAAAAGCTGATCCCGTTTTCTCTCTCCCCCTCTCCATACCTTACCATCTTAAATCTCATGACAAACTATTCTGGCCCAAAGAGAAAAAGACAATACAGAAATTTAATTTAATGTAAACTATGTCGACTACTTTGTTCATTTATTCAACGGAATCGCACTGAAACATCAAACACTGCAGAGGCATGTCCAGGAACACCTTATAGAAAACAGCAGAGTCAGAACAGGAAGAGGAATTAACCACTTTGCTGTGAAATGCATGAAATCCATTAATGTCAAAAAGGCAGTATATTCTTTATGCTAATCTATGAAGTGTCACGCATATTTGCTCACATAATTACCGCAGCCACTTCTCAGCCTCTTTCACGTTGCCATATTTCAGAATTATACACCCTTTTATTTGTTGTTCCCTCTGTGGCTTTAATGAAATTATTACAGCATCCATCTAAAATCACGTTATTTTTATTTATTTGCTTTATTCTTATTGTGGTTGAATTTTTGGAGCCCAGGTTACACTTCAGTTGTTTTATCTGAGGAGGCATGAAGAAATGCAGACTTATTCAAAGTCACTGAAGAAAAAATCCAAACTTAAACAAATAGTGGCATTTTCTTTTGATGAATTTGTCATTTTTAGCCGCAGCCTGTTGTTTGTCTTGTACCTACTCTTGTGGATAATTGGCCAAAAGTAAACATGGTGTAACATCACTTCTAGATATTCTGCACAAGACATTTGAATAAACAGACACTGTAAATGCAGTTAAATGCCACTGCAGAAATGTCAAGTTGAATGTAATACAGCCGCAGTGTGTAAGTCGACATTTTCTCTTGTGGAAAATCTCTTCCCCCCCAAAAAAAAACTCAGGAAAAGTTGTTAAAGGGCACGTTTGAAAGGAAATCGTCAAGTAGTGTAAGACCAAATCCAGGTTGCAGGAAAGTAGGTGCCCTCCTCCCCAACAAAAATAAAACAATGCGCTTTATCACAACTTGGTGTCGCTGGCATATTGAGAACAGTTTGAATATCCAAGAGTGGATTCATCCTTTGGAGAGTTTGTTTTGAGCCCAAACATTGAATGTGATCAAATTTAGCATTATTACGCCAAGAAAATACTTCTTACAAGTTAACCACCAACTCATTCTTCAAACCCAACTATGTAACCCTGTTTCCTGACTGTAAATATGCTTTATAGTTGGAGCAGAATGTGTCCAGTTCAGTCATAAATTTCTCCGACATGTGTCGACACTTTTAGCATTCACAGGCGGCCTCTGTGGGAATCAGACTTGTGCCACTGGCAGTGTTGGCGTCACACTCTGCCCCCTGACTTACAGTCACAGCTGTTTCATCTGCATTTGTCCTACATAACTATGATGCAGCGGCCACTGACCCACAACGCATATCGCTGCTCTTGCTTCAAAACCCCATTCACTCTCTGTTGGGAGTAACCCAGAATAGTTTGTCATTGGAATTTAACATGATGTTTTGCACCCGCAACAACCATTACATAATCTTATCTAGTGTAACCAGTTTATTTGACTAAAACCGTTTAGATGTTCAATGTTGGAATAAGTTTTCTTTACCTTGACTTAGATGTAATTGATACATGTATCTTAAATGGCATAGTATGTGTTTTCCCATATGTAGAAAGTTAAGTATTTTTGTAAGTAAGCCCTTTCTATTTTTCTTTCTTCTGTCCCCCTTCTCCTTGTGAATGGTTTGAATGTGATTAACGGTGTCTCTTAAGATTTGTCTTTTCTCCTTTAGGTTACTGTGCATTGATCAGTACTACAGAGATACAGGCCAAACACAAAACACACTAGTTGTACTTGATTAAAATGGGGTCTGCACTAGGTTCCCTCCTATTTTGACCTGGGCTGACTTTAATTTTCCTTCTAAAATGGCTTATTTCCTGATTATTGTCACTGTAACTGCACTTGGTCCCACTGATTATCATTTAAGGTAATAAGTAGACTTAGACTTCCTTTATTGTCATTACACAGACACACACAACGAATCTGATAACGAAATGTCATGGGTTGGGAACTGATAACCCAAAATAAATATGGAAAATACAAAAGTGCAAGATTGCTGAAGTGAATCCAAAGCCATAAGTGGCTG
>JAPTHA010000019.1:7379434-7404031 GCA_029814585.1 Gymnapogon annona | reverse complement strand
AACAAGAAAAAGTGGTATTTTCCAGATAAAAACTGGATAATACTGTAGGCTACAGACCTACACAAACCTAATCAATACTCTCCTCCTGTGAAGGTATTGGTGAATTTCTTTGCTGTTGATTTTTGACCTGATAGAATTGGATTCGCTGTGGCAACCACGGAAGGGAAAAGCTGAAAGAAATCATCATCATCATTGTTAAATAATTTATCAGTAGGTAGCCTCTTGATTCTGCAGGTCTGTCTGTGTTACCGCGATAGCACCATGTGACAACTACAGTAATATACATAGTCTATATATCCACGTTACAGTTATCTGCTCTGTTCAGACGTCCCCTACAAAGCCAGTAGAAATCCAGAGCCATACTTCAGGAACCCGCATGGACCCAAAGATCTGCCCGGGACATCCAGACTTCATCGGCTTCATCAACAACAACGACATCTGGGTGTCGAACATCAAGACGGGTGAAGAAAGGAGGCTCACTTTCTGTCATAAAGGTCAGCACCAGATGCTGTCATCCTCTTACATTGTATTCTGATTGTTTTGTTTGCACATTATTTCTCTTTTGATATGATCTGATTTTAGGCATTGATAATCCGAAAGATGATCCAAAGTCTGCTGGTGTGGCGACTTTTGTCACACAGGAGGAGTTTGATCGTTTCAGTGGATATTGGTGGTCACCGACTGCTCGGGAAGGTCCGTGAGTTCAAGTGTTGCCATTTGCACCAGTAAAGTGTTGTTGCTGTGTGCATGCACTACCACCTTATATTGTTACTCTGTTAGTGCCACTGCATATTGTCTAATATTGTGTTGTGTGTATCAAAGAGAATCCAAGAGCTGTTAGTCTATAGTGGGATATTGCTGAGTTTAATTCTCCATCTGTTAATACGTGAAATACAAAAACAACTCAACAAAAAGAAGTTCCCTGGTACTGGCATGGATGCGGGTCAACTGCTAGGAGGCACTGAAAAGCAAAAGCACAAAAAACAGACGTAAGAGGGATATCCAAACCATAATACATGTAGTGTAGTTTGATGAATCAATATATTCGAAGTCTTTCTTGGGTCAGAGTTTTACAACTTGACTGCTAGACAACTCCCTGAAGCTGAGGTGAGTCGTTGAATTCTTCTTAAAGTCCTCTGATGACTTGATTAGTGACAGGTGGTAGAGGGGGAAGGGAGGGGAAACCTGAGGAGGAACCGGAAATCAATTAATACCATTAACAAAGTAAAAGTGCAAACAACACAATATTGCACACATTCAGAGGCCTATTTTATCATATTTTAGCACATGTTATGATATAATCTATTCCATTATTGTTATCTTCATTATATGTTCCATATAATATTGGATGCTGTTTTCATGCTATAAAAACCTTCATTCTAACATGAGTATTGATTGATTGACAATTAAGATTAGTCTCAAAAGTCTTACAGAAAGTTTTTTAGAACATTTACATTTTTAAATCACTATTACTCAGTATTCTTAATTTTGCAAGTGACTTCATCAGTTTTATTTGCTGGTGGGGAACGCTGACTAACCTAGGATGATGAACAAAACCGGGCCAGTTGAACTTGAAAATTAACCAGAGATGAATGACGACCCGAACAAATGAGAGCTCGCACAGTCTTATCTTGGAAAATGCAGGATGTTACTGACTAGTTGAACAGTCTGACCATGTTTCTCTGCCTCAGAACCGGATGGTGGTAAGACTCTGCAGATGATGTATGAGGAGGTGGATGAATCTGAGGTGGAGATCATCCACGTCCCATCTCCAGCGTTGGAGGAGCGCAAAACGGATGTGTACAGATACCCACGTGCAGGTGAACACACAGCATTTACTCCTGCGACAACTGAATATCATGTATGTGTTGATATTTGTTTATAATTTTCCTCATTTTTGCAGTCTCACTTAAGCTGACATGGTGTTTCTTTTTTACTCCAGGCAGCAAGAACCCTGTGATAACTCTGAAATTAGCAGAAATCCAGATAGACAATGAAGGCACAGTGAGTGTGTGAATGTTTTTTGTAGTTACAGGGAGCTGAATTCAGATGATAAAGGTGTTGTTATTCTGTTTAGATCATCAGCACACAGGAAAAAGAACTGCTTGCTCCTTTCACCAGCCTGTTTCCCACTGCTGAGTACATCATCAGAGCTGGATGGACCAGGGACGGCAAATAGTGAGTGTCTTCACCAATGCATAACATAATTCAGATGTGGAAAAGATTACGTGATGCCGATAAATCACACATGCCTTAGATCTGAAGTCTTTTGTCTTACGTGTTCTTCAGTTTAGTCAACTGAGAAAAGCTCAAATCAACAATGTCAAGCCTCAAAATATGACTTTTTCCTCTATTACATTAGTGCATATTAGGTAAGATATTGTTTAAGTAGTCTAGTATTTGTATTTGTCATGTTTAACCCAAAAAAGAGAAAATTAAATGATAATAATAAGAAATAGGGATAATATGTAAAGAAGCAAATGCTAATCATAAAAACCTCCATCCATATTAGATGCCCCAAAACCAGTCAGTAGGGGGCATGGTTGCTCATTCATATCTGCAACCTTACTTAAAGTAAAAGGGTAAGCTCAGAGCATATGTAGTATGTCTCACTAGTAAAACCGTGATGTGCTGATGAAAAATAAAACATTTGGTGGTATGCTGGTTCCAGCTGCTGTTTTTGAAATTTCCCCTCTGGGGACTAATAAAGGCTTATTCAATTCAATTCAATTCAATTCAATTTAGAACAGATTTTAAGTGCCAGTTCATTTGACAATGTTTTATCATTCTTTCTGTGTCTGTCAGTGCATGGACAGTCTTGATGGACCGGCGGCAGCAAAACCTCCAGTTGGTCCTCCTGCCTCCCGCTCTGTTCATCCCTGTGAATAAGCACGAGTCGAGCCAACAGAAGAGTCTGGAGGCCCTGGGATCCAGCGTCCACCCCTTCATCATCTACACAGAAAACAGCAACATTTGGATCAACGTGAGGATTCAACACGAACATTCGCACTTTAGATGCAACTATGTAACCAGTTCATTTCACCGAAGAAACGTCCTCTTCTGTTCTCCTTCAGGTCCATGACATCTTCTACCCGTTTGTCCAAACCAATGATGAGGAGATCACCTTCATCACAGTTAATGAGTCCAAAACGGGCTTCTGCCATTTGTACAAGATCACATCAGAGTTACAGCACGGCACTTATGACTGGACCAAAGGCTACACACACTCTGAAGGTAACACCATCAGTAATACAAAATGATAAGAAGCAATCATCACAAATGTCATGGCTAAGACACCAGCAATTACACAACATAGAGGTTTTTTGATGCATACACATTATTAACATACAGTACATAAAACACATCGTAAAACTAAAGAATGCTATAGTTACACATATAATACACCATTAATTAAAATATTTTAGCATTTCAGTGCTTTCTTGGCATATTTTGGCATGTCAACCAAATGGAAATATGGTTTTAATGTTTCATATGTGTGTATAAGCTGATGATCTTCTGGCTGTCTTTTCCCACAGGTGACTTCCAGTGTCCGGTCAAAGAGGAGGTGACGTTGACCAGTGGCGAGTGGGAAGTTCTGGCCAATCATGGAGCCAAGGTAGAGTCCACCTTAACTTCTGAGTCTCTAATCCATGACAGCACAAATGAACCACGGCATTGATACCGTCAAGCTGTCAACTGAACGATGTGCAGAGTTTGGAGCGTTTTTTAATTCTTATTTTTTTAATTTCAAATATGTGTTTAAGACATTCACATAAAATCAGAATTTGCGATTTTATTATTAATTATTCAGCTTTTACAGACAGGATGTGGCAACTTGACACCATAACTGCAGAAGGAAAGTGTGACATCGCAGTGGGATCATTTCTCTTCCTCTGTGGTGTCCGCAGCGTTCTTCCAGTCCTCAGATTTGGGTGAACGAGGCGGCGAAGCTGGTTTATTTCCAGGGAACCAAAGACTCTCCTCTGGAGCATCACCTGTATGTGGTGAGCTACGAGTCACCAGGTGAAATTGTGCGACTCACCAAACCCGGCTTTTCTCATAGCTGCGCCGTCAGTCAGGTATCTCAGGCAGATTACTCCATTTACTCCCTGTACATTTACCTCCATGGGTTTGAAGGAGATTGTTAAGTTCCTCTCGACTCTCTGTGTCTTTCCTGTTTTTCCACACAGACCTTTGACATGTTCATCAGCCATTACAGCAGTCTGACTGAGTCACCTTGTGTACACATGTACAAATTGACGGGGTCAGACAGCGACCCTCTGCACAAAGAGCCAGAGTTCTGGGCAAGCTTGATGGAGTCTTCAAGTAATGACCATCAAATGTCTTTGAGTATTTTATAGATAGTTTGGCCTGCAATGTGAGTTTGTACAACTTGAGATGAAATATAAAATGATGCATGTCGGTGTATTCATAGCAATACCTCATTGTTAAATTATTTACATCCCTAAAACGGAAATTCTGAAATTTCCCCGAGTGGGACAAATAAAGGTATCTAATCTAATCTAATGTAATCTAAAACTCTGTCCAGTTGACTTGATTCAGTTGCCTAGATATTTACATCCCTATGTTTTATCTGTTTTTTCCCTAGAATTCCAGTTTGACTTTAATACCCCTGAGCTCTTCAGTTTTAAGGGGAAGTCGGGCTTTGAGCTGTACGGTATCTTGTACAAACCGATGGAAGTGAAGCCTGGTGCCAAGCACCCCACCGTCGTCTTTGTTTATGGCGGTCCACAGGTTGGTTTCTTTACATTAGAATCCACTTTGATCAGTTGAGGTAGTGAATTTATAAAACAACTAATGATTTAATCTGATCTGATTTTAATTTTTTGTACATTTTTTACAATTTATGCATATACATGAGTATACACACTTGTATATGCAGTGTGTGCAGGTATGTGTACATGCATGTTTGTATATGTATGTAGAAATGTACATGTATGGATGCATGCATATATGCTTTGCTTATGCGTGCCTACTTATGTATTTATCGACACATGCCACAACACATCCACAATTGCGTACTGCGTATGTGGTACAGGAATTCAACTCATGTATATCAGCTGTGTATTACTCTTATTTCTACTTTGTGTATTTGGCTGCTGTGACGCACAAATTTCCCCATGGTGGGATCAGTCAAGTTCTATCTTGTCTTAACTTAATCTAAAGCTGCTTGGACCTCATATCGTCTGAATCAATGATTCCTTAACAACTCTGCCACGAGATGATCCAATTTTGCTTAATTGGTTTGAAAATTTTATTTCATGTAGTTCCAGTGCTTTGTCTTTGTGATATGTAGAATAATTATATATTTGTCCACTAGGTGGCAGAAGGTGCATAACATCTAACTGTACCATTCAAATAACAGAAGAATTAGTCATGCTTTGAGTGAGACGGTGGTGATAGCAATGGATAAATATATCAACGGAAAAACTACTCTGGGTCCAAACTGGGTCCTAGGGAACATTCTGACCCAGAGAACTCTACCAAAAAAAAAGAGACTCAGAGCTGTTGAGAAGACTCCTGACTTTGTACCCTGTGATTTTTGTAATGTAAAATATGTGCCATGGCTCAAGAAAGGTTGGGAAACACTGTAAATAATTATTTTCAAAAAAAGTGTTAAACAAATCAGTATATAATCCTACTCAGCACAGTTCTAATGCGGTTCTGGAAAAATCGTGACATAAAGAACCACATATTTTCAGGTCCAGTTAGTGAATAACTCGTATAAAGGTGTGAAGTACCTGCGTTTGACCACACTCGCAGCGCTGGGCTACACCGTTGTGGTCATCGATGGGCGGGGCTCATGTCAGCGGGGACTGAAGTTCGAAGGAGCTGTGAAAGACAAGATGGTGAGTGGCATAAAAATGGACATTAATTAATGGACAGGTGATTGGGTGACCTTTAATCCCTATGTTACCTCTGTTTTCATGCACACAGGGCGAGGTGGAGATCGAAGACCAGGTGGAGGGTTTACACTACATAGCAGAGAAGCACAAGTTCATTGACCTGAGTCGAGTAGCCATACACGGGTGGTCGTACGGAGGATTCCTGTCACTCATGGGCCTCATCCACAAACCTGACGTCTTTAAGGTCAGAATCAGATTCTATTTTATTGTGACTGCATATGTACAGTTACAAGGCAATGGAACACCTACACTAGATAAATATACAGGTTAGGTGATTGGATTTTTATTAATATAATTTACAGAATATGATATCCAGGTGACTATACTGTATACTGATTAAAGAACAATGAATGTGTTATTCTAATAGAATATAAAAGCCTTTGTTATTATTGTGTGTACAATATTAGCAGTGCTACTCCAGTCTGAACCAAACTTCCGATTAATAGCCCGATACAGTCTTCAGAATGGCCACTCATCCAACCTGCACATAAAAGAAACCCTGTGATTCATCTCCACAGTTTTAGTAGAATTTTCCAGCTGATCTGCGCTCTTGGCAACATGTTCAGATAAAGTTTTCAAAGGATTTAATTGTTCTAGGTTGCCATTGCTGGAGCACCGGTGACGTTATGGATGGCCTACGACACGGGTTACACAGAGCGCTACCTGGACACGCCAGAGAAGAACCAGAAGGGTTATGAGTCGTGTTCTGTCGCTCTCCATGTCAACAAACTGCCAAACGAGTGAGAATGAACTTTTTTCAGAGCAGTGTCTTTAAACCAGCAGCGTGTACATTACCCTACAGTATGTCCACTCGCATGACGCCTGCTTTCCAGAGTTAGTTCTCATAATCTATGCAGTCTTTCTTTACAGTTCTTTCCTATGTAATGTCATGTTTTCTACGTGTCTCTGTTAAAAACACAGGCCCAATAGGTTGCTGATCCTTCATGGATTTCTAGATGAGAATGTACACTTTTTCCACACAAACTTCCTGGTGTCTCAGCTGATCCGGGCAGGGAAGCCATACAGCCTTCAGGTAAGACACAACTGGTTAAATTATTGTGCTTTTACTGTACTAGTAGATCGGTAGGTAGATGGATTTAAAAAAATGTATAGCTGCAGCAATACACGCAGAAGCAATTTTGTTCTTACTTATTTTTATTCATTTTTCTGTCATTTGTCTTTTTTGTATCTTATAAATGAAATAAATAATGATAATAAATAATAAACAAACAACCTATATTATTCAGGATTGGAAGGTGCAAAAAAGACATTTAAGTCCAAATAGATTCATGACCAGAGACATAACATACATATCACACAGTGAACAGGAAAGAAAAGCCTGTATAATTTATTGTGAACTCAGAGATTAAGCGTGTATTTTGTTGTTTCCCAGGTTTATCCCAATGAGCGACACAGCATCCGATGTCCAGAGTCTGGAGAACATTATGAAGTCACGCTGCTGCACTTCCTTCAGCAAAACCTCTGATAAGCCTCTGCACACGCTCAGCTTTCCTACACAGCTTCCTACATTCCTCTACCTGCGTCTTGTTTCCTTTCTGTGTCTGAACAACTATCAACAACAACAACAAACTCCTCACGGGTTGTTAAACCACCACAACACAGAGCAAATCAATAAACCACAATACACCTCAGTCACCGTCTGATAGGTGGAAAAATACAAAACCGGTTTAAGCTCTACGATCAGTAGAGGGAGCTGTTTACCTAGGACCAAACATTAAGATCATGACAAAAAAAACATGAATGGATGAATGGACCTAACTGACAAAGTCATGAGGTGTGTTTCTGTTAGTGGATAAACACTGGAGTCAAGATTCAAATCCTGAAAACTCTGAAACCTACAAGTGAACTCTGTGGCTGTTTTTCTATTCTTTAATAGCTTCAAGATAAACTTTTTATGTTCTGTGCCATACTTTGGCAGAAGAGTAAGAAAAATGCCAGATTTTATCATGCATTAGTGATATGTATAAATATATGTGTGTGTGTGTGTATGTATGTACGTATGTTGTACGTGTGTGTGTGTATATATATATATATATATATATATATATATATATACATACAGTATTATGCATTCTTATACAGTTTAAAGGTGGATAAACACAGTTGTCTGTCGCTTGCGGGCTTTAATTCTGCTGGGAGCTTGTTTTTCTGCTGCTGAAGGACTTTACAGGACTCTCAGATCAGTTTTGCACATTTTATATGTTTGCCTTGGCATCGACAAACCTAAGTATTAGATGTTACTGTTGGAAAAACCTGCGGCTGCGGGAGGTGCCCTGTAGAGCATCAGATCATTTGCAGTTGTATATCAGGGAGTCCGAGGACCTATGACGAAAACATGCCTTGTTACACACTGTCTGTGTCTGAGGACCATCTTTAGGATGAGTAACCATGAGAAGAAGAAATAAACACAACCTTTTCCCAAGTTTCATCTTCATTTTTTCTTTGAAATCGCAAGGAAATGACACAAGAAATGAATTTAAGGTTCTTGAGAAAATGCAAGGAAAAGCAGAAAACCAGTCAATCTACACCACCTCTATGTGTGGATGTGAGAGTTGGTGGTTGTTTATCTGTATATGATGAAGTGGCCACACAGCCAGGGTGTAAACCTCCTTCAACCGGTGGTACCCAGGATGAAGGAACCCCCAAGACCCCTCATTGGACTAAAGCGGTTCAGTGGATGAATGACATATCTGTGGTCAATGTCAGAGTGAATCAGAAATGTCAACACAGAAATACAAATAGTGAAATGGATTTACATAACATAAAAATGTTCATCATTCCAATCACATAGTTTTGTGAATAGCACATAGTCTGTATTTGTTAAAGCCTCCCAACAGGGGGCAGTGACACCAAACTAAACTGGAATAACACTTGAAATGAGAATAAGAGGCCACTGAGAAAAACAAATTCAGTCTTAAACTATTCATTCATTCACCTTCCAAACCTGCTGCATCCTTTGCAGGGTCGCGGGGGTCACTGGAGCCTATCCCAGCTACTCAGGGCGAAGGTGGGGGGGGGGGACCCTGGACAAATCACCAGTTCATGCAGGGTCATCATTCACACACATTCATACAGGGATGGTGGGTGGCAAGGGATGGCAAGGTGGGTGAAGTGTCTTGCCCAAGGACATAACGGCACATGATTGAGAGTGGGAATCGAACCGCCAACCCTTCAGTTACCAGATGACCTGCTCTACCACCCGAGCTACGGCCGCCCCAACATCTTAAACCATATTTAACACATTAAATATTCACAATTTCAACACTTAAGCTACATTTAAGTGAATTAATTATTTTTTCCTTCCACTAAAAACTGTATTCTTTCATGCTTTTCATACTTGGCAGCCAGACGCACAAACAAAGAGTGAGAATTTGTTACAAAACTTTTATTTAAATCCACTTGATGTAATAAAAAATAGGTAATATTTGAAGTGTACAAACGTTGCAAGTATGAAACTGTACATTATTACAAAAGCAGCAATTGAAATACAGCAAATATTACAAAATAATATTAGCATTAAAACCCTTATGAAGGGAACAATGTTGAACTGTCAATATGACAAAGCAGATTGATAATTGATCGGCACAGATCAATAATATTCATGTCGGATTACAGTCCCTTGTTGATTCACAGACTGAAGAGTTCACGGTTTAATTGTAACCGGTTTAATCTTTAGCAGAGTCGTCTTCAGAGTAGTACTGTGTCCGTTTGATGTCCAAAACATCTGTCTTCTGGGTTGATGTCTGACGCTCGGCATTCTGGGATATTTTCCGTTGAGGTTTGAGTTGCCACAGTGGCTGAACCACCATCCACCTGCAAAGACAGCATCTTTAATGAAAGTGTATTTGGATTTGATTTGAGTATTTCTTAAACCTGGACAGAAGGTCCCAGAGGCCTTAAACCAGAGCGTTCAGGTGCAGTGGTTGTTTTAACGGATGCTCAGTGACGTACCTGAAAGCACCTCAGCACAGTTGACGTCTTTATCGAGGTCATTGTCTCTGTCGGCGGTGGAGAAAGGCAGCCCGGACACTCCGGTCGTCATGAGATCCTCAGACGAGTCCTGAGGTTGGAGGTGGAGGGCGAACTGCTGATCTTCCCCGTCCACCTGGAGCTGATAATGAAACACCTGCTCCTGCGTCGACCAATCGGAGAGCTCCACCTGAAGCATGTACTGGCCTTGACTGGATACGGAGTGGATGTTGTCCAGGCCAAGCCAGAAGTCGCCTGCAGGTCGAAAAGAGTTGGAGTTAACCCTGGAATTGTGTTGGGTGAGTGTTGACGGTGCTGTGTGATGTTTTGCATGTTTCCTCACCTGTCAAACGGCCGAAGCCTCTCTTGTATCCGTCCCACAGCTGGTTGAAGCTCTGAGATCCATCCTGACGTTTCTGGATGACGGTCCATCCACCTTCTGCAGGTGAAACACAACATTTCATGAGCGTCATGTGAAATCCTGTAAGTTGCTCAATTTAATTACAAAATATATTTAAAAAACAACAAAACAAGCCAAAGCATTAATAAGTGAACCATACAAGTTGGTTTAAGGCTGTGGTTTGTAATGTTTTGTACGCTGTGGTTCTTCACATCAGGTTTGACTCACCTGAAGTCATTTCACAGAGGACGCTGAAGGGCTTGGAGCTGTCGGGTTGGATTGTGTAAATGCCGCTGGTTTGCTGCCCTTGTACAAACAGATCGTGACAGTCTTTGGCGAAACCTGAAAAAAACCCAAAAGCAAACCCAACATGTCCGTCAGTCAAACGTCTGCATCATCTCAGGTACATTAGTGTCATTTACAGCTTCCACCACCTCGTCATGTGACATCATGTACTGTATGTGACACGTGTATTAGGACTCATACAGTTATGTTTTTAACACCGCCGTCCTGGTTTTTTGTGACCTTTTGGACTCTGCCAACGTTTCAGCTGTTGTAAATTCAGGTGCAAAGGTGAACATGTTTGTTCTTGAGTTTGGCACGTACAGTTGATACGCTGACAGCTGACTCAAGGTATTGCCCTAGATTTACCATCCTGATGACTGATATACAGTCTATTGTTTGCGTCTGCATGGTTTGCTCTCAGTGAGTTGGTTGTTTTTGTTTTATATGGGTGTGTTCTCTGTATGACTCATGCGGTTCACTTATCTAAAAAATAATATGCATATTATTAAAAATATGGGTAGGTTGTTTTTGCTTTACCTGACTGTTGTGCGTCTCCTGTCAGCGCCTCTTCGTCGTGTCTCCTTCTGTGTGTCTTGACTCTCTTTTGTGCAACCTGAATGAAACAAAACCGTCTGTCAAGTTACAAGTAAACGATCCCAGCAGAAGCGTCTGTCCTGCGGCTCACGTCTCTGTTTTTGTTTTGATTTGTTTCGTGCAGGGACGTGTGGTAGACTCACTTTACTCTGCAGCGCCTGCAGGTGCATGCTCTGCTTCTCCAGTTTGTCCTGCTGCTGCTGGATCTTCTCCACCAGGTGGTCGATACGTCGGTTTTGAACCGCCATCAGCCTCTGCAGACGCACAAACGCAAACCTCGTGAGGCTCAGTGTCAGACAAATTCAACTTCAACTGCAAATGAAACTCAGCTGCATGGTGTGTGAAACATGTCAACTAGTGGATGGATGAAGTTGATGTTGAGTGTTTTTCTGCAGCGGTTACAGTGTGTGAACAGTAACAGGAGCTCATTTCAACCTCTAGACCAGCATTCACTACTCTTATTCTCTCCTCACCTGGATGAATGGGACTCCTGTGTCGTCACTGTAGTTGCTCTCCAAGGTGGGCTTGGTGAGCACCCCCTCCACCTTCTCCTCCAGCCTGTCCATCATCGTGTGGATGTCCTGGTTCTGCTTCTGCACCTCCTCCAACGTCAGCCTCACCTCCTCAGCCAGCTGCGATGCCATACGATCCTTCTCTTCCGCCTCCTTCATCCTGGTCTTCAGAGCTTCGTCGTGCTCCGTCTGTTTCCTCTCCAGTCCGGTCATTGTGCTGTTGAGCTCCTTGATTTTGGCGTTGATGTCCCTCATCTGGACTTTACTCTTGTCCACGTGCTCCTTCAGGCCCTGGCCGAGCTGTAGGAGTCCGTGAGCCACCACGTTGACATCATCCCAGGAGGCATGTTTGCTCTCCCTGCCACCCATGGGGAAACCATCCACCACCTGCAGCCAAACGGCCAAAAAGAGGACGAGGAGCTGTATCATCTTCATCTGTGATTCTGATGTGTGCAGCTGCAAAGCCCTCAAGAGGTTTTTATAGCTCAGAGCTGCTGTAGAGGTCTGCTGTGACTGGCTGCTGGACCGTGGAGGGGCGGGTGCAGGGACGGCAAAGTGGGGAATGGGCGTGGATGTTCTGGGAGGCTTCCACAGTGGGGTGGCCGCCTCCTCAGAGCATGTCATGATGCAATGAGCGCTCGAAATTTCTGTCAAACAGACTCTGCTGCAGGAATCCAAAACTAATTCATCTTTATGTTCACAGAGTTGATTGTCAATTATCGACTTTTTTCCACATTTGAACTTTTAACGAGGGTTTTTTTTTTTTTTGTGAATGAAGCTACAGTTACAAACAGGAAATAATCACCCAATTACTGATTTATACTACACTAAGATGTAAAATAAATTTCACCAGTTTTGTTTGTTTTTTTTAACAAGTAGAACACGAGAGGAATAAACCATTTCAAAAAGAAACTACTCTGAACTTTTAATATCAGTATTTCCAACTACCACTATCAGCACTCACTCATTCATCTTCCAGACCCGTTGACGCCACAATCAACATTCAGTCATTATTTCCTATCCGTTTCAAGGTTAATACATAGAAAAGAATATTGTTGTTAACTTCAGTTGTTTGATATTAAAATATGTGAGTAAATAAAGCAGCCAAAAATTTGTTTACAAGTTTACAAGTGGATCAATAACGATGGATGGAGACCGTTTGTTTTATGTTCAGTTAATTGATATATTTGTTGAAAAAGTCACTTCTTTCTTTTCTCTGTTTCTCAAATAATAACCCTCATCTTTAAACTGGGCTTTTATGAACATTTCACATCATCAGTAAGTGGAGAACTGAAAAGTATTGGATTTTCAGTTCAAATAATGTAAAATATGCAGGATAACATGATAAGTGGTGATAAACCATTTGTGACAGGTGAAATAGAGAGAAAAGGTTATTAGGGAGCTTCCACACTTGGTGTTTATGGGTTAAATAGTTCAATAAAACTTAAATGTTTCTGTAACGTCTGTCAAGGTTTACTGCTCAAAGTGAAAACCTTTTCATCTTCAATGTTAAACCTCAATCTGATTTTTCTCTCTTAAAGTTGTGTCTCTGACTGTCTTAATAAGTGACTGAATGAATCCCTGCATCGTCTTCATGAATCGGGAGTTGAGAGGCGTCCGCGCTGTGAGAAGTAGGGGAAAGTTCAACCCTCAGGCTGTTTTACACACTCATTCCTGACAACGAAATCCCACAATTGCACACACAACCCGACACGAGGCACGTGGTGTCCTGATGAGGTACAGATGCTATTTTAACACACACATACACACACAGACAGGCCCAGACTTGACAGATCCCGTTTTGAGGACAACAACAATACTTTTACGAGAAACAGATCCACGAACCTACGTCTGACTTAAGTAGAAAACAGATGCTGTAATGAAAGGGTGTATTATTATTATGTTTGGTGGGTATTTTCATTGTCTCCTGTGTAGTTAACTATTGTCCACCAACAAACAGAAATGTGTCATTGATTTATACCCAACAATTTATCACTGAATAAGGACCAATAAGTAGAAATGTACACGGTGTTTAAGGCTTATCTATTTCCAGGCTGTGACAATCCATCCACCATCCGCCGCATAAGCAGAACAGAAGACATCTTAGACTTAGACTTCCTTTATTGTCATTACACAAACACACACAGTGAATCTGGCAACGAAATGTCACATAAGTACATGAATCAGTATTTATGGATGTGATTGTTAATATATAGTCAGATTCATATATTTGGACAGTCACAGAAATGTGATAATGTCGTCTCTGTTCACCAGAATCAGTGCAGACTTGACTGAAGTGTGGACTTTCAGCTTTAATTCCGTCAGTTTAACAAAAAAGTATTGCATTAATCATTTAAGAATAACAAGGGTATTCGATGTAAAAACTCCTGCCAAATCAAATATGTGAATTGGATTCGCTGTGGCGACCCCGGAAAGGGAAAAGCCGAAAGAAATCATCATCTATTTCTTTTTCTAAGGCTCCAAAGTAATTGGACACTTGACTCAATCAGCTTCATGTCCAGATGTGTCCTGTTCCAAATGAAGCAACTGAAAGGTCTGGAGTTGATCCCACATGTTGAATTCACGTTTGGTGAAACGCTGTTTAATCCTGAGTGTAAGTAGAGTTGATGCAAGTGAAGGAGGCGTCAGCTGAAAACGACCAAATAAATCGACAATCTGAAGAACAACAAATATTCAATTTGGAATTCAATACTCAACAAATATTGTTCTTGCGGTCCAGATCAGCCCATGCCCGGTGTCCAACATGGTGGGTCATGGACACAGACATGGACAGGGTCAGTGGTGTGTACTGATGATGTGATGCTGATAGAAGGAACAGGGTGAATTCTGAAGTTTACAGATCTACAGATTCATAGATCTATATTCTCAGATTCACACAAATGATGCAAACTGACCCAGACGACACTGCACCAGCAACACAAGAGCTTTGGAATGTGTCCTCATTTGCAGTGAAGACATGGATGAACATCTGCAGGAGGAGACTCGTCCACTTTCATAACTTTCATAGATAGATAGATAGATAGAACTTTATTAATCCCTCGGGAAGGTTCCTCTGGGAAATGAATGTTTCATCAGCAGTACAGTACCGTATAATACACAATAAACAGAGTAAAACAAAATAAAAAATACAACACAGAATAAAACAGTATGTGTATATATAAATATATAAATATATATACGATATCCCCACAATATAAAATATATCATAGCACACCCACACACACTGACAGACTTCATACTAGTGCATTTTATTTTCATAAAAGTATTCAAAATAATCCAGTTGTTATCACGTGTTAGTTTGTCCAAACTCTTTTTATCCTCTATACTCCTCTATCCTGTATTTACAACTGTGCTTGTACATCCTCAGTGGTTAGTCTACAGTTCAGTCCTATCTTCATCACAGATCTACCGTGTCTGTTTTTGTCTCAGTCCAAATACTTATTGACTGATCTGATGAAAAATCTAAAAGATGTGTCCCTTCACCGTCGCCTCCATCGCTGTTCAGTTCTGTTTAACATCAATAAACATCAACACCATGACAACATGAACTCGTCATCAACAACAGATTCCAGTTCACATGTTGTTAGCGCCAAGGTTTTGACCTTTGGATCTGGACAGTGGTCAGAGGCCGAAGGTGCATAGAGTCACGTAAACCAAACAGGGAACATGAGACTCAGGTCTTAACAGGAATAAACCTGATGAATCTATTCACGTCGGACAGAGACAGTTTCTTCATTTCTCTTCATTTGACTTATTAAAACACACACTTTAAATAAGAATACATTCATAATCACAACGTCACCACAGATAACACAGAGGGGTGGATTCATGGTTGTAACAAGGACTGTTTTCAGGCAGTTTTAATAATGAATATTGGAGATTTAGCGGCTGTAGAATATGTGCTGTAGGAAGATCTTTTATTTTTATTTTTTTACTTTCATCATCGTTCAAATACACACAGCACTAATCGAGGACCAAAACAGGAAACCTTTAACCCTTGGCTGCCAGAAGTTTAACCAGTTACGGGATGAGTCCAATTTAACATTAGGTCCCAGTTTTTAGAGATCTGATGAAACTTTGTGAAAAAAAAATACACCATGATTCTCTGTAATGTCTGCACATTAGCAAGTCCAAACAATGCTAACCTTCAAGCCAGCAAAGAACCCACCCAAACACAACAGTCTTCTGTTGCTGAACGATTGTCTTTTTTTTCCGTCATTTTCATATAAATAAGTTTTTTTGTGTTTTCATACAGTTTAGACTGATCTTATAATAAAAATGACACTCCAGTTCCACGCTGGTTATCATGTGCGTTGGTGTCAATGGACACCGTTGGATCCCGGGTTTCGTTTTTCCTCTTTCCGGTTCCTCTAACCCGAACCCTAACCTGCGTGCACGTTATTTGATGTGACATTAAAATGCACGCAGAAATCTTAAAATGTGTCATCTAAGTGGTGTGTCTACTGATGCTGAGTCATGATATCACCTAGTACTGTTGCTTTTTCCTCCTATTTTTCATCTTGTTGCATCGTCTGTACAGTTTTGGTTTTGTAGCACTTTTCCATTCTGTTTCTTGCATCGTTTCCATCATTTTCTGTTGCTTTAGTGACACTGCCCCTTATTTCACACGGTTATTGGAAGATATACATATATGTACTGGGATATGTACATATATGAACTCTTCCATATAACTCTTCTAATCTTACCCGCTACATAAGCTCTTCTTTGCTCCTCCTCCTGTCTGATGATCAGTCTGCTTCTAATCTCTGACTCCTGTCTTGTTTCTTTGTCTTCTCTTTTCATGTATTATTAGATACATGTTACCAATTTGACTTCTTCACCCGTAACCCTGTGCTTTAAGTCATTCCAGGTTCTCCTGGGTCTTCCTGGGTGTGGAATCGGCCCTCCGGCCTCCGGCTGCTGTCATCATCAGTGTTTACTCCTGGAGGAGTCTGTTGGGTTTCCATGACAACAAATCCAAGAGTCCAGTTAGACCAACTCCATATGTAAAGCACTGTGAGATAAATGTTGTTATGAGTTAGCGCTATATAAATAAACTTTGATTTGTTTTGATGTGGGATATTTGTTGTGTGTTTATTGTTTTGTACTTTACTTCAGTTGGAACTGTTATGGATCTTAAATTTGACACAAATAATTATAGAACTGAACAGAAGAATGACCGTAATACAAAATGTGCACACATAGTGTTTGTACAGTGACGTACAACAGTAGACAAATCCAACACAGCAAATACTGGCCTATTTTTATTAGCTGCCTTGCATGTGCATGTCGTCGCCCTTTGTTCCCCCGGCTGTTTTTTTTGGTTTTGACTGGGAACACGTTTTGCTGACCCAGTGCACGTCTCCCCGCTGCACTCTGCCACTCTGCACGTATCCTTAAATCTCCTGCGCTCACATGACGCGATTGGCCGGTGTGTGTCTGCGTCTATGTGAGCTCAGGAGGACGTGCAGGGTTTCCGTTTCTCTCCACGTGCGTATCAGGACACGGCGTTCAACTTGTAGATGAGGTTGTGTTTGGACTCTGGCGTTGAAGGGTTGAGGCCTGGGCGCAGTTACAATAACAGCTGCTTCCTCAGAGTTGGAATGAATGTGTGACTGTGAAGCGCAAAGCGACATCGACACCCAAGACGCCCCAGAGTCAGTGGAGGTGTGCGGTCTGCTCCGTCATCCTCACAGTCAGGAGGTTATGAAACTAATGGGAAGCAGCTTTTATCCACTCACTTCAGTAGTTTATCTTCCTGAATGAAAATGGAAACTCAGGACATTTTCCGCTTCTGCAGCATTTATTCATGTGTCATTAAAGCTAGTTCCACTTCTATCAACTTTAACCCTTTATGGACCACCATCATACATTTATTTATGATGTTTATGGAATAATTTTGTCAGAAAATGTCTTTCTTTTCCATTCGTTTTGCAATTCTTTTTAGGAGGAACTTCAATGTCTATATACTAACAATCATTTGCTTTATTCTATACATACATCAATGGTAAAAAACAAAAAACAAACAAAAAAACTGCTTGTATTTTAATCATATTTTAAATGGAAAATGACAGTGCAGAACAGAGCTTTGTGAGATTACAGAAATAGACTTTGCACTCTTTTACTCATGCATTTTTGTTTGTCATCCTGCATCCATGCATCGACTTTTCTTTATTTTGATTACAGACTTGCGACAAATGTTCACACTTTGAACAAGAAAAAAGACAAAGCCCACAATTTATTTAAAATCACATTAAATTATTACATTAAAACAAACTGCAACTTCATGTACTTGGAAAATTATTTATTTATTAGTTTATTTGGTAGAAAAAAGTGCACATTAATCATTATCTATACAGAAATAACAGCAGGTGACGCTCATAGCAAAAAGCAAAAATGACCAATTTCATTCAAATATATCTATGAAAGTAACAATCATCATGTGTGATGAAGATGATGATGATGCATAACTTGTCTTTCCATTGACGCAAAAATTTCTGACCAAGCACAAATGATGATGATGATTTCTTTTGGCTTTTTCCTTCTGGGGTTGCCACAGCAAATCCAATTCACATACGTATTTGAATTGGCAGGAGTTTTTACGTCGGATGCCCTTCCTGACACCACTCACTGTACGCTCATCCCAGGAATTGAACCCATATCCCCTATGGACCAGCCCGGTGCCTTACCAACTGATCTATCCAACCGGGATGATTCTATTATTCTATTATTCTATTGTGCACAACAGTATATCAGCAGACAAATGACTAAACCATGTAGCTGAACACAGAATAAAGTATTGTTATCGTTATTACTTATATTAGGTACATAACCATGATTATTAGTAGTATTGTATTTATTATTACCATAGATGTCATTGATATGATTATTATGACTACTACAATTATTATCTATTTCATCCATATTATTTTAATCTATTATTACTGGTTGTATTTTTTGTTACTGCTTGTATCTAAGATGCATTTGCCTGTTTTTACCACTGTTTTTAGATTTTCTTTTCTTTTTTTCTTCCAATTCTTCCCATACTTGGAAATGCAGTTCAGGAAAATGTAATTCCAGGATGAATCAATAAGGTTTTATCTAGTCTAGTAAATGAGGAAAACGACTTAGAATAAATACCAATTACTAAAATGTTCTGCATTTGGTAATCCACAAGTATTTTTCGTCATTTTAATACAATTATATGAACACATATTCCGTCCATGTAGAGACAGTGTGTTTGAGGATGTGTAGCCTCTGTTCCTGTATCCACAACACTGACTCTGTGGTAAATGTGATGAAAACCTCATAAAACCTCCAGACTGTGATGAATTTAAATCTCAGCGCCTCAAACCTGTCCTCCTGATACGTCCTTAAATGCCCGAGTGTGAGTCACAGCAGCCCCATCACTCCTCCACATGTACAGTACGTGAGCAGTTGGGGGATGGCGTGGGGGTGGGGGTCGGGGTCTGTTTTTTTACTCCAGTGGGTTAGTGTGTGAAAGTTGAGGATGCTGTCACGTGTCTGGAATGTTGCATCAGCCCGAGGGCCAGAAAATCCCCCCCCCCACTGTGTTTGGGATGACAACGAGCCCACGGAGACCATCCACGACAACAAAAACATCCCAACGCGGAGATATATTTAACGTACCACCGTGACCTCCGACTCCAATAGGCAGGCATCTGCCTTAAGTTTAATATGTAGAGAAATACTAATACTTAGAGAAATGACATTCATTTTTGATTAATTTATGCTGAAAAGTCAAAGTGTAATACATCTAAAAACAGCTACTGCTTGGTTTTTTTTGTCAACTTTATCAGACGTTTTTATAACGATTTATCTCCAATTTATTCACTGTCGTTACTTGTTTTCAGTCTATACACTTGCGTATCTTTTTGATGTAAACTTTTACTAATATTATCATGTAGTGTTGTTTATGGAACAGTTTAATTATATAAATCTACTTTTTATAATGCGTTATCTCCAGGTTAGTCATAGTCGTTACCTGTTTTCACTTCTTTTCTCACCTCTGTTTGTGTGAATCTACGTATACACTTCAATCCCTTTTTGGAATCCCTTTCACTAATGTTGTTTATGGAATCCTTTAATGATCTGCATCTACTTTAATGAACTAGCTAAAGGCTTGTAGGTGCTTTTCATGGTCACGTCTGGTCCGCGTGTCCGTATCCCTATCAGTCTTTTGTTCTTTTTGCAGAGTTGTGTCTTCTTTGCAAACATGAGTCTGGATTGTGGTGGGTTCGTTCAGTTTGGTTGGACGTGAAACTGTGTGAAAGGTTTGGTTCGTGCGCTCTCGTTCATGTCGATGAACTCTTTCCGTGCCAAAGTAAAACCAGCTGTTATTTACCATTCAAAGGTTGGTTCTCATTCACTGGATTCACTTGCATCACGTCGACCTTTTACCCAGATTCCTCTGCTGCTGCATCTGCATGTGGAGTCTCCGCCTGCTTCAGGACCGGCCGCCGTCCTCTTTTCCCACTCCGCTGTTTGCACTTTAACCCACAAAGCGGTGGCGTTTCCCCCCGAGGCGTCCCTGTGCTCTGATCAAAGGGTTCGCACAAGGCGTGGGCGAGTATGTCAGAGGGGACACCATAAAACCCTGGCTTTGTTCTTTCACAGGTGGTGAAGACCTTTTATGATCACTGTACAGGTCAATAAACAGACGGCGGAGCAGAGTGTGAGTGTTTATTCACCACGATGGCATAAAGAATTACAAATGGCCTTTTTGTACCTGTTTTGTGTTTTTTTGTGCTCTTTGCGTGTGTGTGTGTGTGTGTGTGCGTGTGTGTGTGTTTGTCTGTTGTCTCTGATCCTGTCACTGTGGGTTGCAAATGTTTTTATAGTGTATGAATGTAACTGTAATATTGTCAAATGAAAAATCAATATATAAGAAATGGCCTTTTTAACTCACGGGCCTTCGTTGTTATATGTTGTCTGTGTCGTCCTCCTCTTTATTGTCATGTCTTTGTCATCATCTTCATCGATGTCGTCTTCATTGTCGTCACCTTCACTGTCATATTC
This sequence comes from Gymnapogon annona, assembly GCA_029814585.1. NCBI lineage: Eukaryota > Metazoa > Chordata > Actinopteri > Kurtiformes > Apogonidae > Gymnapogon > Gymnapogon annona. Next base: position 7,383,263 of record JAPTHA010000019.1, on the reverse strand, counting down.
GTCTTTGTCATCATCGTTTTCACTATCAAGTGCATCTTTGTCGTTGTTTTCATCTTCGTCATCTTCATCATCATCATCTGGATTGTCACGTTCATTATTTTTTTATTTTCAGCAATTTCTTCAAACATCTTCTAGGATTTATTTAAAATTTTATATGTAGGTACACAGTTTGATCACAATTTAGACAAATTTTAATTGTTTTTATTTTCGACATTTTCAAAATATTGTAACGGTTCCTTTCCTTCTACTGGTCCATATGTTGATGGTTTGCAACATGTAAATGGTTCCAGATATCAGTCTAGTTCCTATTGATGACGGATGTCAGTCAAACAGTATATGAACTGTGATTGGATGAGTAGAGTTCTCCTCCAGTGAAAGTACCACCCACTACTATTGGAGATGGATCTGCATCCAGACCACAGGACTAGAACACACAACACAACCCGACAGACGGTTATTGATTTTTAATGGAACATGTCACTGAGGTTCAGGGACATTGGAACTATTTTTGCATTTGATGGAGTCACTTTTGTTTTTTTTGGCATCAATCCAGCTCCATATCTTAGCTAATGTTTGCGTCCATGATGACAGCTGATAGGTACAGGACGTGTTCTTTTCTGTTCCATGATGCTGTCAGGTTCTTCAATACCTTGTGATTAATGGAAGTAGAGAGCAACAACTAGCATATACTGTAAATCCTTTGAATTGATGCGCAATAGACTTTTCCATGATTTGCAGAATAATACATATTTGGCTTTTAAGCAATAAAGAGAGGAAATAAAAGGTGTACTTCATTGTCTGGATTCTGTTTTCAAACTGTGGATGTTCTATTGGAGATGTCTTTAATTTTGGAAGAAGGACTTACAGGTCATGTCTTTTCTTCTTTGTTTTATTCTGGATGTAGAGGAGTAATTTTAATTTCTAATCACGTCACTGATTGTTTTTGTTGAGAAGGTCAATCAGATGCAAGTTATTTTTCAGTGCAGACTATTTCATAATATTGATCTTTTAATATCCTCCAGTCTCTTCTAGAATCATCTTTTCCTTCTTTTATCATTTATATTAAATCTTCACAGAGACATGGGATGTAGATATTAACCTGCAGCATCCCGTTGTTTTTTCACACTTACAGGATTACCTTATAAATCCTTGGAATTGATGTGCAACAGGTTTTTCCATCATCTGCATAAAAATACACATGTGGCTTTTAGGAATAAAGACAGGACATAAGAGTTGCACCTCATTGTCTGGACTCTGTTTCCAGACTGTATACGTTCTATTGTAAATGTGTTTCATTTTGGAAAATGGACTTAAACTTACACTTCATGTCTTGATGTCTTTTATTCTTTCTTCTTTCGTTTTTTCCTCTGGATGGTGAGGTGTAATATTTATTTGTTATCATGTCACTGATTGTTTTTGTTGAGAGAATTACATCAGATACAAGTTATTTCTCAATTCAGATTATTTCCTAACATCGACCTTTTCATTTTCTTCAGTTTTTTTCTCTTCTTTTACCAACAGCCTCATGTTGTTTCTTCCCAGCTGAAAGACAGATGAGTTTTTTCCAAGAAGATAAACCGAAGTATCAGAACGGTTTTATCTAAGATGCGCTCACATGCAGCGACGGACACATGAATGTTTTTCTTCCTGTTAACGTCCTTGTGACAGTGAAGGGCGACAGGTTCTTCTGAAGCGTGACCTTTGTGCTATAATTACTGACCTTCCATAAACAAACACCTCCAGGTGCACTGAAATGCAGTTAAATGAATCACACTGACTTATTTCTGGTTCGTTCCTGAAGTCGAGCCCCAGCTGACCTTTCTGCCCACGTTGCCGCGGTAACGTGCCCGTCCGTCCTTCACTCCTGTTTTGACTCTGTTTGGTTCATTGCACCCTCCGTCTCATCACTTCACGCTCGGCTGGACTCTGCCCTCGAGCCGGTAGACGGGTCAACTCCGACTCTGGGACGCCTCACCTTTTACCCAGAAACCACCAGGAAATCCTGAGACAGAACACGAGGCTCACACGGAGCCTCAGCTTTGTCTTCAGTTTCAATCTGTGTATTGTCTTCTTTGATTTTATTCATTTATTCATTATGTCTCTTACTTTCACTCGTTGTCTTTTAATTTATAAATGATTTTATATTTCTTTATATGGATTTTTTGTATATTTTTTATGCTTTTTGGTGTTCTAAATAAGGAGTGTCAAACATATGGACCTTTGGCCAAAACTGGTCAAACAATGGCTCCAGTCCGGCCAATAGGATGAATCTGTGAAATGCAAAAATTATACTGAAATGATTAACAATCAAATGTGTCAGAATGGTTTTAGTTCAAGTTTCGCATACAGACCAGTGGAATAGTTACATGACCTAGAAATAATGATAACGCCAACATTTTCTCTTTTGTTTTACGCTAAGAAAACTTCAGTTACATGAACATGAAACACATTAACAACAATCTAAAATGTCTCAATAAAAATTATTTCATTTTTTTTAACAACATTTAACAACATTTAACAACAGTTGTCATTATTTATAGGTTACTGTGTTATTATTTTACTGGTTCATTCTGCTTGAGATCATATCTGAAAGTGGAACCGACACTAAAATAGGCTCGACATCTCTGCTCTTTTTGCTTTTATCTTCTATAAAAGCACCTTCAATTCATCATCAAAATACCCCCACCACCCCTTTAATTGAACATTGATTTAAATTTTGAGGAATCTTTGGCCCAATTTTCAGTTTTGAGAACACACTTAAAATCACACTAGTTAATAACAAAACAGAATACAAAAGTTAAATAGAGTGAATAGTTTCTAAATCACCTGTTCATACATATTCACTTTTAATGTGCACTCCATGTTCTCCAACATGTTTCCAGTGCATTTAATAAAATACATGATAAAGTGGACTATATCACTGCATTTACTGTTAATTTAACACCGAATCGGTCCAATATTAACATAACATGAGTCAATGTACTGTGTGACTTAATGGAACATTGCACAACTTTAGGAGAAAAATTACACAACAGGTCTGTTCTATTAAAGGTCCTCTCAGGGACGATGGCCTCAGTGGCCTCGTTATGCACCTTTTAATAGGTCATTTAATAGTATTTAATAGAACGAGTCTTTAATTGACTGAGTGCAGAGTCAGATCTATCTGTGGAGGAAAACACTTCAATATACACAATAAACACAGTTCAATATACTCATATTCTTACTTTTCATATCCAACGTGCTGGTGTTTTTCCATCTTTATGGCCCTCAACACCAGCTGAGGTTCATTGCTGTGTCAGGCCTGTTTTGAGCCTCAACTCAATTAATCTCTGTAAGACATGACTTTCAGTTTTCTTAACAAGTGCAAAACTGTCTTTATAGTTCGACATTAAAAAACTATTTTTTCATTTGGAGCCAAAGTATTCAATTTTATTGTCTGAAGACGTGTCTGTTTTTTTTTTTGTTTTTTTTCTCTGTTCCTCCAGATTAGTTCTAGTTTTCTGATTCTTGAATCTCTCTCTCTTTCTCTTTCTCCAGCTGTCTAACTGATTATTGTGAATCATTAATCACATATGAATATGTGAATCATCATCACATACAATAAATCATTATTATCGTTAAAAAGACCACGTTATTGAATGTCGAATGAAATACCTCACCACACAATACAAGAACTCACCACATATACTCTGACTCCACCCACCCCCATCATGGACTGTTCTGTCTGTTGGTGTCGGGCAGGAGGCTGCACGGCATCCGCTGTAGAACGGCCAGGTTCAGTGACAGCTTCTTCCCCCGAGCCATCAGACTATTAAACTGTACCTGACAT
>JAPTHA010000019.1:7335383-7352999 GCA_029814585.1 Gymnapogon annona | reverse complement strand
TGTGTGTGTGTGTGTGTGTGTGTGTGTGTGTGTGTGTGTGTGTGTGTGTGTGTGTGTGTGTGTGTGTGTGGTGGTGGTGGTGGGGGGTAAGATCAGAAGGGCAGAAGAGGAGATGCACTAAAAAAATGTTATGATATATTTTATATATTTATATATACACATACTGTTTTATTCTGTGTTGTATTTCTATTTTGTTTTTATTCAGTGTTTATTTTGTGTTATACAGTGTGTACTGGTGCTGGAACACTAATTTCCTAGAGGAACCTTCCAGAGGGATTAATAAAGTTCTATCTATCTATGTATATTCAATTAAAAACTATTACCGCTACAGGTATACGTTGCTTCCATGGTCACGTGGATACAAAGAGCTTTACACTTGATTTGACTCGTTAAGTGAAATCAAGTTGTTGGCTTATTTGTTCAAACTCTTCATTCATCCAGCCACTAAAATATTTTGACTCCATTATTATTTATTTATTTATTTTACATAAAACTAAATGTGATTCCTTCTGCCATGGGGAGATTACACAGTTGACAGCAGCAAACACTGGGGAGGCACAGCACTGAAAATACATATTTGTGAAACAAAAAACAGGGAAAAAAAGAAATCTGCTGTTTCTATAGATGTAGATGCAATTTTAAATATTGTAAACATATTGACAATGTTTTTGAACGTCTGTCATTACGTGATGTTAATTTATTGGTGGTTTTAGTCTTAACTGTGTTCTGGAACCAGACTGACCCCCGCTGGTGAGACTTTGAGATTACATTTTTTTGAGGTTCTATTGAAATTCAGATTGGTTAATCCATCCAATTCAATATTTGTTCATTTACCATAAACCATAACATCATTAAACCTGCCAGTAAATAGACATTTGTCTCATTTTACTTCTCTGAAAACACAAGCTGACAACTTATATACCAATGTGATTTCCATGTTTATTATCATTTGACAGGGCCTTTTTAATGCCATCATCTCATTCTTCTTTTGCTAAAAGCTCAATGTAATACTATAGCTACTATGGTTTATTTATATTTTACTGAAAGTTTCAATTATGGGCTGTTTATCTTTGAGATGACACACAAATAATTAATGTGTGTGTTCCAAACTCCTATGTCAATATACAGTATGTCCAGTATGTACATATGTAAACTATTGATTGCCCGACAATGCATGAACGCATCACAATGTCATTATGTGCAATTATTTGTCGAACAATCTTCATCTCTAATGTCACTATGTGTAATCGTCATTACAACACTGAACTATGTAGTTGCACGTGGCAGATGTCACTCACACTGTACAGGTTTGATGCTCACTATTAGAATTGGTTATATGGTCTTTTATACATGCACCATTTCTTTTTCGGCTGATGAGAGGAATACAGAAGATGCCAACAGTGTTGCATGTGGCATGTTGGGAACATTTCAACAACCCAACATCAATATCATGAGGTTCTATTCTAACGTAATGCCAGAATTGCATTTCAACTAATTTTATTATATGTTTTGTCTGTTTGGTGAGGGTCATTTTAGATGCAGTATTTATTTTTTTGTCTCATTAGACATTGTAAATACCTCACCACAAATACACAGGAATGTGTTCAAAGCACTAACATCTGAAAATAAAGTTGCTATCTTCCAGTTAAAATGCGCATTTTTTTGCCGGTGCTTACTCCATAAATTTATTTAAAACTTCTCATAGCACTATATGCAGAACAACAAATAAGCCTGACAGGAATAGATATCCGTTTATACTTAAGTCAAATATTTGTCTAATTGTTGTTGTTCAGTCCTCAGAGGCCCCACATCAGACCATGCACACATACAGTTGTGCTCAAAAGTTTACATACCCTGACAGAATTTGTGATTTTTTGAGAATATGGATGACAACACAAAACCTTTTCTATCACTCATACTTACTGGTTATGGGAAGCCATATATTGTCAAACAATTGTCTTTACTCTTTTAAAACCACAATGACAACAGAAACCAACCAAATGACCCTGATCAAAAGTTTATATACCCTGGAGAGTTTGGCCTGATAACATGCGCTTAAGTTGACAAAATGTGTTTAAATGGCTACTAAAGGTAACCATCCTCACCTGTGATCTGTTATATAATGATAAAATTAGTGTGTGTGTGTAAAAGGTTCCTGACAGACCTGTGCATCTTTCATCCTGTGGTAATTGAACTGTATAAAAAAAGGAAAGTGATATAAAAAGATATCCAAGGATTTGAGAATGTCCATCAGCAGTGTTCAAACTGTAAATCAAGAAGTGGAAAATGAGGGATTCTGTTGAAACCAAACTACAGTCAGGTAGACCAACAAACATTTCAGACACAACTGCCAGGACAATTGTTCTGAATGCAAATAAAAACCCACAAATAACATCAGCTGAAATACAGGACTCTGATACAAAGTGGTGTGGATGTTTCAAGATGCACAATAAGGCTGCATGCCTGAAGAAAGCCATTACTACACAAGTGCAACAAAGCATCCCATTACAATACGCCAAACAGCACAGAGACAAGCCTCAAAACTTCTAGAAGAAAGTGATTTGGAGTGATGAGACCAAAATTGAACTTTTTGGCCACAACCATAAATGTTCCATTTGGAGAGGAGTCAACATGGCCTATGATGAAAGGTGCACCATTCCCAGTGTGAAACAGGGAGCTGGAGTGCTGATGTTGTGGGGATGTGTGAGCTACAAGGGCACAGGCAATCTGGTCAAACTTGATGGCAAGATGAATGGAGCATGTTATCAGAAAATCCTGGAAGAACATTTGCACTCATCAGCGTGGAAGCTGCGCATGGGATGAACTTGGACGTTCCAACATGACAACAATCCAAAACACGAGGCCAAGTCCACCTGTCATTGGCTACAGCAGAATAAAGAGAAGGTTCTGCAGTGACCATCTCAGTCTCCTGACCTCAGTATCATACAGCCACTCTGGGGAGATGTCAAACGTGCACTTCATGCAACACAGCCCAAGAATTGACAGGAACTGGAGGCTTTTTGCCAAGAAGAATGGACCGCTCTACCATCTGAGAAAATAAAGAGCCTCATCCACAATGACCACAAAAGACTTGAAGCTGTCATTGATGTTAAAGGGGGAAATACGAGGTATTAAAGACTGGGGTGTGTAAACTTTTGATCAGGGTCATTTAGGTAGTTTCTGTTGTCATTTTGATTCAAAAAGAGTAAACACAATTGTTTGACAATATATGGCTTCACATAACCACTAAGTATGAGTGATAGAAAAGGTTTTGTGTTGTCATCCATATTTTTTGAAAAATGGCCAAAAAAAAAATCACAGATTCTGTCAGGGTATGGAAACTTTTGAGCACAACTGTACATTTATGTTCACAATATATGCGACCACATATATGTCACTATATGACACTGGAGAAACCTGACCCACAAAGTCTCAGAAAAGAAAGAGCCTTAGACCCACTAGGATGCTGATTTGAGATTAAACGTCAATATTTCCTTCAACTTTGAGGGAGGAATTTTCTTTCTAAGCCAGATGTGAAGAAGGTAGATTGTTAGATGTGATAGAAAATTATTATTTACAGTAAGAAAGAAATTGGAAATTTAGAGGTAGAACAGTTTCAATCAGAGAGAGACAAAAATGATCAATTAATACTCAGAGAAATGAAGTAAAAACCATCTCTGAGGCATTTTGGAAACAAAGAAAACCATTTAAGGAAAACTAACACATACAATGACATTGACCCCAATATCATCAACAGAACTCTATTAAATCAGCTCCAGTGTTAGTGTCACAGGCATCACATGACCAGTAAAAAACAATAAAAGATCATTAACCTGCTTCGATAATCATTTTCTGTGGCAAAATAATCCCACAAACAATTAGAGATATCTGATACCAGTTCAAGGAAATCTGGCATAAAACATCAGAAAAAGAACAAGAAGAATCTCATATCGTCTGAACAAATGGTTACAGACATGTTCAATGCAACACTATTTTCTCGTGATCACTTTATTCCAGATAATTCTGCTCATATGTAACCACCTCCAAGGAAAAATGAAACGAGAAAGAATTTCATAGTGAAATTCAGCTGACGGACAGATTTAATGCAGCAGTGAAGTAATATTACATTGTTGCGTTATGCTTTTGATAAATGTCATGGCAGTGGTTAGTGTGGTTTAAATGTTTATCTTTGACCTAGAATGGCACATTTCACCAATAGGAGAAAAAAAATCTCCCTTTAGACTTTAAGATAATATTGCTGTTCATGCTGATTTGACATAAACATCAATATTTCCTTAATGATAGATGTGAAGAAAGTAGGCGGTTAGTTCTGAAAAAAAAATTGTATAAAAAAAACCAAACTAATCAATGTGATATTTATCCCAATATAAAATTATACTATGTTATTAGTCATCGTTTTGTATCCCAGAATTCTGTTTGACACCTGGATTCAACGTGTCCACATACTTTTGTCCATATACTGTATATCAGGACATAGCAGGACCCAATTCAGAATGTGAGATTTCAGTGACATCACACTGCTCTACAAAGAATTGAGTAAACATATACACGCATACATTAAGGGAGGTTTTGAATTCTTCATTTCTGTTCTGCTGTACTTGGTTTTCCTGAGTCTGAATCTGCAGAGAATGGGTTTCCTCCTCTCTCGTGGTATTGCAACTGCCCTGGCTGGGGTATTATGGGATGGAGGCAGGCTGCGGGGCTGTGTCTGCCGTTTTGTCTGCTCTCCCGTAACATTTTTAAGCAGTTACTTCCACACCACTTCTTTCATTATGCTGATCTGTGAAGTGGAACGTAACGCTGGCGGAGTTGAGAGGTCAGGGGCTCCCGCTGCCTAGATACATACAGTCTAATATTAGAACATTTCCTTGATTTGTTAGCAGCATCTCTGCTGATTCCACAGCACATGGCAACAGGGCAGCCAATAGGATTTCAGGAGAGCACTAAGCCCCTTGCTCTGTATAGCAACAGTGGCATCCCTCTCTTATTTATTTATATAGGAGGGTTTTTTTTTTTTCCCACCGACTCATTTCCATGCTTCGGTCCCCTCACTGAGCATCCACACACACTGATCTAAAACTGTGAAAAAGAGTTGCGGTGTGAAGAGTAGTGTTTTCATTTGTGTTTTAACCTACCTTCTTCCCTCTATCCTGCATAACATTCCAAACCTACACCTTTTTTTTTCTTTTCCCATTTTATTTGTTTTTATGGAGTATTCCAAAGATTAGACAAGGTTTTTTTTCAAACTCAAGACAGAGCGTGCAAAATAAAAACAAAACAAAAACTGTGCAATGACTCGGAGGAGGTACGACTCTCACGAAGACACAAGATGTACCAGTGAAGAGGAGAGGGAATACCCCCGAGGAATGACATCGTGGGAAAAGGTGGCACCGGGAATGACTCGACAACAACAACCAAGTAGAGAGGATTTTTAAAGATGGAGAACACGGGACAAGAAGCCGCTCCGGATAGGAGGAGTGTGGGGGTGGAGGGACATGCGATGGCGTGAGGACCGAGGCCGCTGGTTGGTTTGATCTGAGCCACGTGTGCGGCGTCCGGCGACGTCTCTTCGCAGCTTCATGGAGGTCAATGAAATATTGTCTTCCCCACCGCCCGGTCTCTTCTGCCCAGGACCAGGTAGGTGTGTAACGTCCCATCCTGCTCTGCTGTTTCTGAGGTTTCATTTTGTCAGGCTGTGTCGACATTATATACACCAGAAGTTGCCATTTTGAAAGTTCATTGCGTGCCAAGCCTCGGTATGTTTTCATCATTCACAGCTTAAATCCTTGACGATGGAAAGCTTGAAGGTGTTGGAGAAATATGGCGTACATAAGTCGCCTAGTTTTTGGAATGCAACATTGAGTCAATAGGCAACACTAAGACCCAATGACTAAAGTTCATTTCTGTTGGACGATCACCGTTAGTAGAATTAAAACTGCCATCATCGTATGTTTGACCAGGGTCTTCAATCCAACGTCAAACACTGAAAATCTGACATTTTCAATTGAACACTGCCATAAAACTTAACACCGGAGACTCCAGTTTTATATTAATTTCCACTATTGCTATTCTTTATGGGTTCCATAGGCCAATGAAGTCTGAATAATTTTACTTCCTCTCAACTATTTTATCAATTAAACAATACAGTTTGAAAGATTTTTATGTTAAAAGAAACACGATGCATTCTGCTCAATGTACAAAGAAGTAAAACGGCTCCATCGTCGCAGATGGGACGCATCAATGAGAAAATGATTAAAATAGGAATTTACTTTCTTTCATGGTCAAAACTCAAATGGGACACTGTGTTCTATGAACAGCAACTGAGGCGCAAGGACTTAATGGTGGCGTCCTGTTGGAAAAATTCATGTTGACGCCATTTCCTATCGTTTCGGCGTCGATCAGTAACATCGTGTAAGCGTATACATAATCCTTTTTTTACTGAAGAAACATTTCAGTCATTTGTTTCAATAATAAAAATATGGAAATTTCTGCAACAATGATAAATATTAAGTCAAGTAAAATCATTACGTCACACATTTGACTTTTGATTCCTAACTATTAAAGACATTAAAATTGTTGTAGAGGTATTTTATAACCTTTTAAACAGATTTCAGCAGTTTTTTGATTCGACAAACTATTATTTTTAATTGTGTTTGAGAGTCAATGGAACATTTTCAAAAAAAATTTCACAATTTCTTTTACATGTCCTTGAATGACAATATCTATCTACCGCTTGCAAAAGTCTTAACATCACAGTTTTGGCATATTATGCATTGGAGCTGCTATGATTCTGATTGATTTTGTTAAAACCATTTCATTTAGACTGATTATATGAGATTAAGATTTATGAATATATTATATTTATTTCTAATTTTTACATTTCATGTATTTGTTCTGCTACAAACATCAAATTAAATATGAGCAGCAGCCATTCAATACAGTAATGAGACATAATTCACTGTATTTATTTCTAAATGAGTGCTTAATGTGAAAACTGACATTTCCAAAATATTATTGAAAAATGAACTTTCATTCATTGCTTAAAAAGCATTTCAGTAAACTTGTTTTTTGGTTTACTCTCGACCCCAACATTAATGTATTTTTGTCTGTAAGTGTGTATTCGCATATCTGTTGTCACGCTCCTTTATTACTAGGGATCAATACTGACACAGACAAAACACAGATATATTTCCAAAATGCTGTCTATCCCTTCAGTGGAGCAGGCGAATGACCATTAGAATAACACAGCTGTCGTTCAGTGTTCCACGCTGTCTGATTAAAATTCACTGGAGACATGCAGTTGCATCTCCGTGTTTTTCAGTGCAGCCTCTGTCTGTGTCTTTTCTGTTTTAGGTTTTTTTGAAATGAAGAAATGCACACATCCTTAAGCACAGCATCAGGCAGTCATGCTTCAGCCCATCACTCTCCGGTGGGTTTGCGGTACCGTAATTAGTCTCAAGGTGTCTACAAGGCAGACGTTGAACTCCCCAGCTGTTGGGTTTCCTGCCGTGGTTGCGTTGGGTGGCTGTTAGGTAAACCCCCGCGGGACGGCACATTCCAGCTGATCAGTGCTGGCTCACAGAAATGTCATTGCATTGCTCGATAACTGTGGCAGCACATGTGTTAAGGCTGAGAAACATGCAGTACCTCCACAACACTGGGCAGCCATGAGCCCGGGGCAGCCCCCCCTCCACCCTCCGCCATGTGTGCAACAGTCAGCTGATATTATGTGACTAACAACACCTTGGCTTTGAGCATCCTGCTGCTTCACCAGCTCAATAAAACGTTGCCGGACAATTCAGTCTTCTTTGTGAAAATGGATGAGGAGGGGTTCCGGTTGGGAGCGATGGACAGCAACGACTGTGCAGAAGACGACGTTCACCACCCATCTGAGATCCCAACGTCACAGCTTGCATCCCTCCATCTCAGGAACGAGGATGTGGTCATCAATGGGTACAACCACCGGATTGGAGATAATCCAGTATGTTCTCTGATGACGTCTTCGTTGCTGAAGCAATCACAACAGCAGACGGGCCAATCCGAGGCAGCGAGGCCTGAGCCTTCGCCAGCAGATCAAGGTAACAAACTACATCACACACGCTCCTCAGTATCAATGTAACAACACTTAAATATATGACAGACGACACCTTTTGAAACTTCTATTTTTTTTTACTCATGAAGTCCATCTCCATCAGATCACTAGTTTAGATTCATAAACCCTTTACCTACAGGGAACTAATCACTTAGGACAGTTAAGAACTAATAAATGACTGGAAAATGAATTCTGATCTCTAGGAATCTCTAGGAAATTGAATCAGGTCAGCTGGACTGAGTTTTGTCTTGAAGATGTTTTGCCCCGTTTCATTAGCTCCTGCAGGACGAGCAGACAAGTCAGCCTACCCCTAACTTGAACTGACAAGACTGACTAGAGGAGTAGGCTGACTAATCTGCTAGTCCTGCATTAACTAGCTGGACTGACTAGAGGACTAGCAGGATTAGACTGACTCGTCTGCTCGTCCTGCATGAACTGGTGAAGCCACTTTGATAAGGGGAGAAACGTCTTCAAGACAAAACGCAGTCCAGTTGACCTGATTCAATTACTGAGAGATGCCTTCATCCTGGACGAATGAGAATTCATACAGAATTCTGATAATGTAATTAGAAGTTCCTGTGTCTCACAATTTAGACAAACCTGTGATACCTTTAAACCATTATTCATCCCACACGGGGGAAATTTCAGATTTTTAAATTTCCCTGTTCAATGTTGTATTATTTGTGTGTAGAACTATCTCAAGGGTGTGTGTTGACTTAAGTGACACTAAATAGGGACAGATCAGACTGGGCAATATGAAAAAAAAATTTCTGTCAGAAACTGACAGAAATTCTGCTGACATGCACGAAGAAATGTATAGAAGAAGTCAACAGTTGTGTCAACCTGGAGAAAATAACCTACTGGATGAAGAAATGAAGCAGGGTGTTCTACAAGATATGGAACCATTTATAAAATACATGGAAAATTTACCACATTAGTTCAGCTCTATATACCCGAGTGGGGTTTGTAGGACTTTGGAGGTCAGAGGTCAACATATGTGTTATTTATATGGGGCTTTTGTTTTTTGTCTGTTGTCTCTGATCCTGTCATTGTGGGTCATGAATGTCATCTTGTAGCGTATGAATGTAACTAATATTGTCTAATGGAAACTCTAAATAACAATTATAATATAAAAAAAAAAAGAATAGCCTCTGAACCTCTGTCTGTTACGCATCCTGGATTCTGAGCCTGAAACGCATATAAAAGTGGGTTGACGTAAAGTAAGAAACTACAGCTCTACCTCTGTTTTCCTCTCTGGCCTGTATGTGTTATGTAGGTCAGTTGCACACAATTTTAAAAAGTTACACTGTTGTCAAACCCGTAAACAGATCCGTGAACAAATGCTCCGTAAACTCCCAGTTATGGGGGAGCGGCTGAAGCCACATAGTTTGGAGGGCTTAATGGTTTTAGGATTCCCCCCCGTTCCGAATTTATTAGATGCGGGGCTTTCATTGAGATTTTGAGCTGGGCAAGTTTTGACAGAGCTTTAACACGGCACAGAGTTAATGAGTTCGTGCCCTTTCTAATTTTACAGCAGCATACGTATGATTCCTGAAACATACAGCTCTGTCCGCAGCAGCAATTTAATGCATCTCCAAACATGCCATTGCAAGTGCTGAAGGGAAGATTTACATCGACTGCTCACAGGCCACCTGCCTCCACGCACACTTTTCGATGCGTGTGTGTATGATCACAAACAGTTGTATATCATTCCTTAAGGACGCGCCCGGCAGGTTCTCACCTTCTAGCGCCACGTTATCGCACAGGGCAACACTAAACACAAACAGGGCCATCAGTACCAGCGCTTAAGGCTGACATGGCATCTTGCTGCAGACAGCTGTTGTTTGTTAGGCGAGGTGAGGCGAGGCGAGGTCGAGCGCTGAGCAGCAGTGAGTCTGGCCGAGTGGGCCCGAGTGTTGAGGAGTGCCAGTTCTGGTATTTTAGGCAGTCAGACAGTGTCACCTGTCAGCAGGCTAGTCTGGACAGAATCTCACACGTGGTGCAAGTCTAAGCAACACAATGATATATCCCTCTGGAGTGGATAGTAGACTGCCAGTGTGCGCATAACGGGAGGGAAGTGCGCAGACAGACTGGACTGCGTCGACGCTGTGAGTAAAAGCGGTTGTGTTGGCAGAGGCAGGCATGGGCCAAAACCACCACGAGGCTCAGGGAGACACCCTGTCCACGTTTCTGCAGGACTTATCCACCATGGTTGATCAAAATGGGGCGTCTCCTGCCTTGATAGCCAAAGACGGAGGTAAATAACCAGTCTTAGTCGTCTCTGTTTAGGATCGACCTGCACTGTGTGTAAACTTGGGCAAAACTTCTACTGTTTACTGTCAGTGAATGTGCATGAGTGTGTGAGAAATGAACCATAAGGGGACATCCTCAGGTGTGGAATTTAGTCCACAATGGAGCAAAACACTGACGTATAGTATTTTCACTGTTATAGTACTGTTTACATTGATGTGCAGTATTCTCACTGTTTATAGTACTGTCTTACATTGATATGTGGTACTTTCACTGTTTATAGTACTGTTTACACTGATGTATAGTATTTGCACTGTTTATAGTACTATTTACACTGATGTGCAGTATTTTCACTGTTTATAGTACTGTTTACATTGTTACATTGACCATCTTATTTATTCTTATTTATATTGACTGTGTGTGTTGTCACACCTACACTGCAGACACTCATGGCGTTGGATTCACTTCAGCAATTGTGCATTTTTCTATTTCCATATTTATTTGTCTTATCATCTGCCAATTCTATGACATTTTGTTACCAGTGTGTGTTTGTGTAATGACAATAAAGGAAGTCTAAAAGAACCAGACAACGGTAACAGTTGGAGAATACCGATTGTTTCCTCTTAAAGAATTACTCAGACTGATCAAAAACATTGACGATGACTTGTAATTGCTGAGAACTGATTGATTAATCAGTGATTTCTGTGGTATTAACTGGGTTTATTCTGAGTCTATTTATTTGTAATGTTAGTTCTGCAGACTTGAGCCTCCAAACTACTGCAACTTGTTGTTGGCGTTTGCAGTTATGTTGTTTTCTCATTACCTCTGTGATCAGAACTTCAACCCAGGAACATCATAAGCAAAGCAATGGCAGCGTGTAACTCCACCATTAATGACAACCAGCTGTCTGAGGCAGAGTGGTACTGGGGCAACATCTCCAGGTATTTTCAACAAACATGTTCATTGATTATGTAGAACTGCTACTGCTTTTGGGAGCGTCTTTGTTGTTGTTTAATTAGTGACATGAGACTATACTTTTTGTTCATCCAGAGAGGAGGTCAATGAGATGATGAGAAATACTCCTGAGGGAACATTCCTGGTCCGAGATGCTTACAGTCGGGTCAAAGGGGAATACACTCTCACACTGAGGTAACTCTTTTGAACTTTTTCCATATTTGGACTCAGCTGATGTAAAATATGAAGATACTCGAGCAGGGCTTGTAGGACTTAGGAGGTGTGAGGTCAACATATGTCTCTCTGTGACTCGTGGTTTGTTATTCATGTTATTTATTCATTTACGTCATTGTACCTGTTTTGTGTTTTTTTTTTTAGCTCTTTGTGTGTATTCTCTCTTTTTTGTGTTTTGTCTGTTGCCTCTGATCCTGTCACTGTGTGTTGTGAATGTTGTCTTGTTACTGTAACTAACAATATTACAGTTACATACGAAGATGACATTGACATGGAAAGCCAAGGAAAGTACTTTAAACCTTTACTTCAGAAGTAAAACGAACCGTTTAACCCATGAACTGCTAACAGTTCATGGGTTAACTACTCTGTATTTTGTAAATATGGTTAAGTCACTTGTTCTTTCCTGGTCCAACTATGTCTGGTCTGGTCTAAAATTAGCATTCTTCTTTGAAAGTATGAATTTGGTTTTATTGGTTTCCAAGTCTAACTTTATACAATTCCTGGTTTGGATCTAATTTTAGAAGATTCATGGCAGGCAGACTCGTTTACAGATAAAGCTTTGTTGATAAGAGTTTGGCGCGGACCCCGGCTGTTTGCAACACAACACCTTGTCTAAACAGCCTGCGTCTCACGTCTGTCTGAAGGACTCATATGTTCTACAGCGTTTACCCACCAAATGCCAGATCAGCTGTTTTTAGACTTTAGTTTTTCTGCCTTCAGATCGTTTCTAGACATGTTGTTGTACTTAATGGAAGAAACCAAATCATTAACAGTCAACCATATGTGTCTAACACACATATACGGAAGATTTGGCAAAAACTCTGATTTTTTTTGTATCTGTGATGATGTCACAGCACAGTTTGACAAACAAAGTGTCTCACAACCAGTATGAACTCGTCCTTGTCATCTGTCTACATGAATAAATCACAAGTACTAAGCTGACAGCCTACTCCTGAAGTAACTGTATATCCTCTGTGAAATGTTGTCCTGGACCCAATCCACACGGTCTGATCACACAATTCACACCACAACCACAAACAGAAAAGTTATCCTCTGATACCTACAGAAAGGAGGGCTGCAACAGACTGATAAAGATCTTCCATCATGGGGGCAAGTACGGCTTCTCTGAGCCACTGGCATTCCCGTCAGTGGTGGACCTGATCCAGTACTACCAGAATAAATCACTGGCCCAGTACAACTCTAAACTGGACACCAGACTTCTCTACCCTGTATCCAGACACCAGCAGGTTGGTTTATAAAGCTTCTGCTGTTTCTATCCGTCCAGGATTTAAACATGACTAATGACCTTCACTCAGTTGTAAACATGTGTCAAAGGGATGTAAACATCTTTTCTTTGTTTTCACTCCCATTGAAGGGTTTATATGAAGCACACAACCTATTCTGGGACACATCCAAGACAAAATCATGTACTAATACAGTATATAAAAGGAATAAAACATATACATCTATTGGCTGGAGTTTTGTCCCAGTGAACTTTATCATTTTGATAGTTTTCATGATATTTATGGTGCACAAAGATGTTAAATTGTAATTTTTTTTTTAATTTAAAGAACGTAGTTTTCTTGTGGAAGGACCTGCAGATTCCATAACAACCAGGATCGGTTCTGTTTGGGATCTGTTATTCCTCCCTAGTTTAATGAAGATGCCAGACCCTGGAGATGTCACCACACACATCTTAGTCCTGGGGTGTCGAACTGAGGTCCTCAAGGGCCGGTGTCCTGCATCACCCCTGGATGTCATTACATCACTATCAGGCTTCTGCAGTGTTTGGTGTTGAGCTGATCACTGGTTGAAACGGTTGTGATGGATGAGGGAAACATAAAACATGCAGGACACCAACCCTCGAGGACCTGAATCTGATACACTTTCCACACTTATTTCACACCAAGGAAAATACCTTGTGTGTTTTTGCCTCTTCACCAGGTTCCAATCGAAGTTGACATAAACGCAATTGGAGAACAGCTGAGGACATTTCAGGATGAATACCAGCAGAAGAGCAAAGAGTACGATCGATTGTTTAAGGAGTTCAACCAAACATCCCAGGTAAGGCAAAACAGTCGTCCTTTTCTGGTCCCCTTCCGACCACTGACAATTTGCTAGTAAAACTCACAGTTGATAAGGTGTCAGGTACCATGGTTCAACGGGTCTGTTATTTCGATGACAAAATGACATTTCTTTTTTTGTAAAGGAGCTGCAGAGCAAGAAGACGGCCATCGAGGCCTTCAGTGAAATCATCAGGATTTTTGAGGAAGAGTGTGAAACCCAAGAACGCTACAGCAAAGAATACATCGACATGTTCCTCACACTGAACAGCGGCACACACACCGACAAGTAAGAGACGAAACGCACACAAATGCACTTTTTCTCCAACTGTGAGGGAAAAGGAAAGTCCGTTCAGATCCATGTTCCTCATGTCTCTAGGATTCAGAGCAACTCTGATGAGCTCCAGGCAAAGGTGGAAGAGATCCACAACAGCAAGAAGAAGCTGGAGGACGAGCTAAGGACAAAGGCGCTCGTTCATACGGAGGTTGACAAAAAAATGAACAGTTTAAAGCCGGACCTTGTGCAGCTGAGGAAGATCAGAGACCAGTACCTGCTGTGAGTCCAAAAACACAGACAGAACACATTCTATATCCCCGTTAGACCGACTGAAATGCTCACCACCAACACCCAGACTCATTTCTCTCCATCTCCTGTCACATTCAACACAATAAACACACGAATGAAGCCTAAACCACAGTTCCGCTTATCAAGGTACAAGGTTACTTTGTTTGTACTTGTAGGTAGATTTGTTTGCAGACAAAGTAATTGCAGTGACAGCCTAAACAAAGCACACATTAAACCCGTTAGGCAGGTACTTGATCAGCATCAAGACAGAAAGTGTTCAGTGTTCCACAAGCCGTCAGTATAGCAGCATGGATCAATAAAAAGATAAGACTGATGAAGAAACACATGAACAAATAAGCGGCCGCGAGATTAAATGTATCTGTGATATGACTTACACATGTTAAAGTTGTAAACAGCTGCCACATACTGACCACACAGCTGAGTTGTAAACTTAGAAAAAGGCAACGGCTGCTCTGGTGTTGTGGCTCTGCAGAATGTTCATTTGCTGCTGATGGGTTGAATCTCCCTCTTTAATCCAATCCTTTCCTCCTGGTTCTTCACTCAGTTGTATATTTTACATTGACATGTCTGATTCACACCTTGTTCCTTTCTCATATCTTTATCTTCCTTCTGGACTGACATAAAAATATTATGATAAACTCTAACATCCGCGTCCAGCAGCTGTCTGAGTGTGACTGGTCCATGTTTCAGATGGCTCACCCAACAAGGCACCAGGCGCAGCCAGATTAATGACTGGCTTGGAATCCGTAATGAAGACGAAGAGTAAGTATCCGATTTTTCCACATCAGCTGGAATCACAGATTTTACATTCATCCTTGAAGACGCAGAATTGCTTTTGTGTCAAATTCCAAATTAATTTTTCTCTAAATGTAAAGTCTATTAAGTGATCTGTGAACCTCTATCATAATATAATCCTCTACATTCTGCATTTTGCAGTGAAAATCAGTTATTTTCCTATATTTAATTCAATGATCATGTAGATGTGGTGATGACCAAGTGAAATTTCTCTACATTTAGCCTTCCTAAAAATTGATTTATCACAATTTACTATTTTAATCCAAAAATACACAGTGGTGCTTTTGAGTGATTCCCTAGAATGTATTTTTCTCTCTATTTATCTTTTTATGAAGTGATTTACCACTCACCGTTTATTAAAACATTACCCTTTGTAGTTGCATATACTGTAGTCCTGTTAAAACAAACTAATCTAAAAGCACCCTTTGCTTTTGTGTACCAGCCCATACACCCTGGCAGACACCTCGTACCAGGAGGAGAGGAGCTGGTACGTGGGCGACATGAGACGGAAGGAAGCGGAGGCGCTGCTGAAAGGGAGGAGGGATGGGACGTTTCTGATCAGGGACAGTCAGACCCAGAGAGGCTCCTTTGCCTGCTCTGTTGTGTGAGTAAAGCTGAATTTACAAACTGCATCTATTTCAATGTCAATTAACCTGAACTCTGACTACATTTACATCCGAGCAGTTCTATTGCGGCTTAAAACCAACGAGAACTGTTTGATAATACATATGGATGAATCATGAAGTGTAATACCACTAACAGCCACTGAAGGCCGCCTTAGGGAAATATAATTGTATTATATTTACATTTTTCAATAAAAACCTTTCATTCACTGTCTTTATGCAAATGATTGCAGTGTTAATAAGATTTAAGGGTTAATAGAATGCCTTGATGTGGTTTTGATGAACATGTGTGGTACACATACCAATGTTTAATCAAGGAAACACAACTTACTACTAATTTTCTCTATGTAGACATAACTGAAAATCCCTTATATACAGTAAGTAGGTCTATCTCCACACTCCACACATGCCCACTGTGTCAGTTCTGTACATCAGTGTGGAACCCTCCACGACTGTCCAAGAATAGGGATAAAAGTTGGCTCACTTGTTCGGATTGTTATTGGGCAGTTTCAAAATAGTGTAAAGCCAGAATTGCTTTGGTGGAAGACGTGCACATGTGGAAACACCTTGTGGCATCACAGTGATTAAATCCCTACAAAACAAAACGCCACATGAAAAGACACGTGTTTGTCAGGACTCTGTCATGTAGCGAGGGGGCTTCTAATGTGGCTGCAGAGAGGCAGCAGGAGGAAGGAGACCGGGTACTTCCAGTCGGTCAGACCACCTCAGAGCGAGAGGAAGTCTGCATTTAGCAATGACTTCCTGTTCGTCCCTCACTCTTTCTCTGGAACCACACATCCATCCATAAACACTCACTTCTGATGTTACCATCTCAGCATGATGCCAGCTAAAACAAGCTCAAACCTTCAAAAACAGCAGGTCTACATATACGTACACATGACATGTTTTGAGCTCAGAAAGGTTGAAATACCCTGGTGTACCCATGACGTCCATTTGCTGTCTAATACAGACAACCCACTGAACATGACAACAACCAAAATTCTATATCACACTGTCATTACTGAGCCATGTATTCAGTTGTGGCTCCAAAATCCAACATGTGGACGGTCAAATCACAAACGACGGTTTCAGTTCAGAAACAACAGAAGACGCTCCATTATAGTCAACAATCTGCATTTCATTATTTTTTCATCTTTTCAGATATATTGATATTTTGGGAGAAATCCATGAACTGATGAAATACTTATAAAAAGAGTTGCTGATTAAATGTGTCCATTGGTTTCAGTTTTACACAAGATGATTCACAAGTCAATGTCATCTTCGCTGTATGATATACATACACATGAAGTACATTCACTAAATATTAAATATTAATTTGATACTCAGAGTAAAATCATGTACAAAAATGATTGTTTCTACTAAAATCCTGACTTGTATATTCCCCGAACATTGTTTCTGTTGCTCATTGAGTTCTAAAAGCATGTGTCTTTCTCTGTTCCAGTGTGGACGGGGACGTGAAGCACTGCGTGATATACAAGACACCCGCAGGCTACGGCTTCGCAGAGCCCTACAATCAGTACTCATCACTCGGAGAGCTGGTCCACCACTACCAGCACACGTCCCTGATCCAACACAACCAGCAGCTGAATGTAACCCTGGCCTGGCCCGCTCTCAGCCAGCAGTCCAGCTGAGACACACCAGCACGCCACATCCACGGCGCCGTCAATGCCCACGCCCTGAACCCCCCCCCCATACGGACAGTGTTAAGTTCTGACAAAATACTGGTCAGTGTTGTCATTGTTTAACACACGACTACAATCCCAGTGGTAAATCCTACACAACTCTGGCATCAATCACAACTACAAAAGGTGCTTTCCCACAGAGTAGGTTTAAGAAATTAGTTGTCAGAACCATCCTCCCTGGGGGAATTGTTTGGATGCACATTCACACAGTACAATAGAACCAACGTACCAAGCGGCGTGATGTAATCTTATTCTGCATCCTCCATAGCACTTTTACGCACGATACATTACCTAT
>JAPTHA010000019.1:7219571-7249403 GCA_029814585.1 Gymnapogon annona | reverse complement strand
ATAGATAGATAGATAGATAGATAGATAGATAGATAGATAGATAGATAGATAGATAGATAGATAGATAGATAGATGCAATTACAATATGAGGCTAAGGGTATTCCGGTACATTCAAGCACATAATGTTTCTAATGTACTGACCTGGAGGAAAATGGACGCTCTGTGAGTTCGGTCCATTAATGCACATTCTTTTCCACAAAACTACGAGCTGCTGCAGTTTTAATATCATGAGGTGAACAGGGGCGAACAGGTCAGAGTATTTTTAGGGCTGCACAGGCGGTGGTAAGTCATCAAGATGGGAGATCAAGATCAAGATCAAGTCCCAGTTGGATTGGAGGGGAGGAAGAGCCAAGAACATGAAGAGGCTGGTTCTGGATGACTTCCTCTGCAAAAGGCAGAGGGCTGGGAGCCGAGCCAGCGTCCTCTGTTGTGGAGTCTCTCAGCAGGTTCCCACCACATTCCCACTGTGGATCACATTTCCACAGCACGGCCTCATTTGTGGTCAAATATTGGGTTCATTAACTGGTTGAGGAGAGACCCCTTTAGTCTGTGGTTAACATTTGGTGTCAGTCTACCACTGTACAAATATACAGTGTGAAAACAGTCCGACCTACTGCTCCACACTGGTATTTTTAGATTAATTAAAGCCTTTTGCACAGGGATTAGACTGAACCCATTTTAATCACGGGTAATTAGTTATTCATTAATTTAAAAGGGGTACCATTAAAGGTGATGTGACAACTATTTATCATATTTGCAGAGTGTTTCAGCGCTGAAAGTAATTATAATGATATGGAAAGTGAAAAAAACAGAAAGACTCAGTGCATGAGGTAAAGGACAGACTCCTCCTGAAGTAAATCTATAAAATCAACCGGCTGCTGATTTCATCTAATTCTTACAGTCATAGCCAGGTGTTTTGGCAGTGAGAATTTTTCTTTTCCGTAAGCTTTACTGCATCATTTTATTTTTACACGTTTCAGACTTAATCTGGCAAAAAAAGTACAAGGATTACAGGAAATTAAAGTAGCACATAAATGAGATTCTTACAAAGAATAAATCTGTGAAAAGAGCAAAATGATTGAGAAGCAATTCATATTCCAGAAACAGAAGAGAGTCCTGTTCTATCAGATTTCTGTAAAAGAAAAGTCACCTAATAATATATTCTAACAGTGTGGGCTTTAATGACTTTGAAAATGGAACCACAATCAATGAACAACATCACCTCCTGCAAGTCGTGACTAATCTAAATGCAACTGCTATTCCCAGAGATACTATATAAGTACTTTCTATTATTTTTGCAGGTGATATTGTCTGCGGCGTCATGTGACCTTAACATTTGAGTCTGGCCGAACCCAAATCTCAGCCATGATGAGCCATCATGTTGACGACCAGCGTCACATCCAAGTGTCTGCCAGGCTCTCCCGCATCTCCCTGGAAACTGGGAGCTCCCAGTATGTTGTTGTTCAAACATGTTGTCTGTGCTGTGGCTCTACCTTTGCTCAGCGACCGTGCAGCTGGAGCTCATGTATTTAACCACAGCAGATGGAAGATAGCTGTCTTGGAGGAAAGATGTTTTTTTTTTAAATAATATTTTATTTAGATTTTTGATTAGACAATATTGGTTACATTCATACACTACAAGACAACACTTCCACCCACAATGACAGGATCAGAGACAGGACACAATACGCAAACAAAACAGAACCAAACCAAGCCAAACCAAACCATAAATGAGTAAACTGTCTCAGTGACAGAGACATATGTTGACCTCTGCCCTCCTAAATCCTACAAGCCCTGCTCAGGTATATAGAGCTGAACCAAGGTGGTGTGCTGTTAGTTATAGAAGAAATGGTTGTCATATCAGAATCAGAATTAGAATCCTTTGTCACTGTAAACATTGTCAACAACATTTACTGTGAAAGTCAGTTTGGCAATTCCACATGACAGCAGATATAAAACAAAATAGTATTAAAAAATGCAATAGTATAATATTACAGTAAACAAACATTATCGTGCAAAAGGTCAGTTAAATGCATTGTAGTGCAAAAGGTGCACTACAAAAAGGTGCTAGAAAGGTGCTGGGGGGCTAATTGCTCATGTAACATGATTGCACATGTTTTTGGGTGTGATGCATGGTGTGTGTGTGTGTGGAGGGGATTATTGCAGCTGATGGTGTGTATATGCCGTGTGCGTGTGTGGGTGCATGGGTGGGGTTGATGGCTTTGGCAGCCTGCTGGAAGAAGCTGTAGCTCAGTCTTGTGGTTCTTGTGGTATCTTTCAAAACATCCAACTTCTTTTTCATCCAGTAGGTTATTTTCTCCAGGTCCACACATCTGTTGACTCATTTCTATTTTCTATCAATATGTTTCTTGCCGATTGTCAACAGAATTTCCCTCAGTTTCGTAGCACTGAAACATATGGAAAAGTTTTAACGAAAATCCATTGAAGGGTTACTAATGGGGGAAAATATGTAACAATATTATATAGATGTCTATGGCTGTGACTTTATCAGAGGCCTTGTCTGAACCAGGTGATGACTGTTTGACAAATACACACAAAAAAACCAAACCCTTAGAGTGAATCTGTCTTTTACCTGACTGCATGCCACTTCATCAAAGCCTGTTTTGTCTCTTTTCTGAATTCACACTCTGACAGATTCCACTGAGTTTGGCCACGTCCGACTGCGTGAGCGGAATAACAGACTCATTGATATTTGTGAAACCTGACCTGCATAATTAACACTGATGCACTCGAGTTCAAGTCCATCTGTGCTTTTATATGTAAAAGGCTACCATTCTCAGTGAGAGCAGAGTCAGTTCTGCAGTTTCATATATCTTTTTAAGACCCTTGACTCCACATTGAAGCTGAAATGATATACATATGAAAAAAGATCAGTATTTCTTCCATTTCCCTTGATAACCAACCAAACTGATGCAAATGGAAACCAACAGGTGAGCAGCACAAAGTAGTAAAAGTCATTAAAACGCCAACATGGCTACGCTGTGACAACCAACATAACTTGAATGAAATAGTCCACAATAGCTCAAGGTAGAGTTTCCAAATCTTATTACCACCTTCCAGAAATAAATGGTGGACATGTGTCCCTTCAGTCCTAACATCATTTCAGGACATGTTTGCATTCAAAGTGAGTAAGAAAATCCAGGTAAAAGGCATGGTCCTATTCTATTCAACTACTATTAGAATACTACTCTGTTCTATTATATTATTCATTCATTCATCTTCCAAACCCGCTGGATCCTTTATTCAATTCTATTCTGTTAGTATTACTATTACTATTCTATGATATTCGATTCTATTCTACATAACTTTAACCCAAATAATGTACAGTAAAAGTCACTTAGTTAAAAACACCTTCACATTTGGTGTTCACTCACAATAACCCATCTGTAATCTTTCTTCCGACTTGTCGACTGATAGTGTTATATTCTGAAATCCTACAATATTCTTTGTTCCTGTCAATATGAGTGTGAAGTGAGTCAGCCTGTCTTGTTATGAATCTGTTAAAGTTACAGTATTAGAGTAGAATGATGGATATTTTTATCATTACAGTAAGAGATGGCGCCATGTTAATGCTGCTGGTCTGTCAGGCTCACAGCTCACACAGACACCAAACTCTGTGATGGAGAAGTGGTAGAGCTCCTAAACAGGGTGTTCTGTCGCATCAGTGAACACACAGTCGGCATCCGGACCTCCTGTCTGATTGCCCTACTTTCATCTTGGCTTTTTTCACAGCAATCTATTGGAGAATCAATGGCTGGAGATTTGGCTTCTCCAAATCAACCGGGCTGTTTTCGACACTGCTATCTTCCAGATGTTGAGAAAAAAACTCTTCACCTAGTGAGGAAAGATGGGCATTGTTCCAACAGAACAGGAAGACGGGTCGACGCCCACTTTCACATCAGTCACATGCCTGGTTTCAACAGCGTTACTAATCACTCAGACAAAATCGAACAGCGTGGACACCCTCATAAAACTGCCTGTTCCAACTTCAAGTGGAAATAATAAGAGTTGCAGCTAATGAAACAGATCAAAAGGTGCTTTGAAAACAAAATCATGTGGACAGAAGTATGTGGACACATACACAACAATAATGACCAATGTCAGAACATAGTTTTATATTGGGATAAATACAGTTTGGATTAATTACAAAATGACTCAGAGATGGATTTGACTTCATTTCTCTAAACATTGCTTTTGTTTTTAGATTTTAAAATAGTAAAATAAATCCTTCAGAAAAGCAAAATATAAAAACTGATGGAATGGTTGTGCACATCAGCTTCAGTAGGAACATTTTTCTGTCTTGCAACTTGCGTAAAAGTAGTTGAAATATTGATGTTTATATAAGCTACAGTAAATGGACATACTTAATGGGACACCTCAGTTCTACAGATGTAAGATGTCCAGTTAATGAGGATTGGGTTAATTAAAAACATTAATTAAATTAAAAAACATTAACATTTCCTTCGAGTCTAATTGGAGATATTTTTTCAGAAATGGAGATATGACGGACGTAGAAGGTGAGTCATGGTAGAAAATAAGCATTTACAGACAGAGCATGAAAAATCTTTTCAGTTCAACGTGTCCCAATACTGTATCAATAGTGTAACATTACACCATACACCAGGACCAGTGGACCAGAACTACACCCAAACCCTCCCATCATCATCTTACATGTGAATGTGTAACTGCAACATAAATGTCTTGAGGTCAAACATATGCTTAATATTTGTAGTTTTTGTATTTACTTTTTACTTTTGTTTACCATTTTACTTTTGTTTTTCTCATACTTGACTAAAACCCTAATTTGTTGTTTTGTGAGACGTGAAGTCTGTTCTGAGCGACTACTGTATTTAGAAACATATGCACGCTATGCATGTTTTTCACTGTTGTGAGGTGGAATTGTTCGGCAGGAAGTAGCACCAGAATGTGTTAGTAAAGCTGAGGAGTGTTCATTTACACTTGTCCAATCTGCTTCATTTACTCCTGCGTTCGACGGCTTCATGTCTGCTCGACGCCAGCACTGTCATATTATCTGGGGAACTTTTCAAGCATATTCTCCCATACATCCAACATCGCACTTTTTGCTGTAAGATGAAATGAGTTGTTGTTTTGCTACAGGCTTGAGCAGATCTCCTCCTGGCAGGGGAAGGCAGAAAACAGACGTTGTTGCTGCATTCAGGGACCACATAACCCATGGTGTTCCAACATTCTACCGGTGAAAACACACTGGAATGACAGTCAAACTTAGGACCTCCCTTCCGTGAACTCGTACTAGATTGATGTATTCCCTGTTCCACACTCCGACGTCATATAGCCCACAAAAAAAATGGCAGCCCCATGGATGAGGTGTTTAGATGTCGATATGGGTTTTTCTAAGGCCGTTACCGATGGAAGATATCTCCATCCAACTTTTTAAGTCTTTAACGCCATTTTTTAAGCACACCGACTGAGAAATGCAATTGAAACACTTTAGATAATTATGTTTTTTATGCAGCAATATCAACAAAATTAGTTACACATGTTCACATAGTACTCTTTTAACATGTATTGAACTTCATGTGAAGCCCACGGAGGTGCTTGATAATATAACATTTTAAAGCCGACCAAACATCAACTAGAAAAAAAAATTCTTGCAGTGTTGAAGTAAAGTTAACGTAAGGGAGGGGCAAAACTGTTTATAAAAACAAGGTACTGTTCCAATGCAATTTATCTCCAAATATCTGCAGCTACTCCAGTGTTTGCTAGTTTTCAAACCAAAAATAAATTGATACCCAATATGTATACAAATATACAAATAAAAGTATAGCAGCACCTTAGGTTCACTTTTTTCTCCTCTGTTTCCCTCATATAAGCATGACGCCAGCACCTCTGGCGGTAGAAGTGATTGTAAATCTAGTGCATCATGCTGGTTTGTTTACGTCGACCCCAACTGCTTAGACTGGGGCAGTTTGGTGTGACTGGTCTGGAACAAAGTCACAAGTAGTGGTTTGAAGTTTTGACTTAGTAGCTAAATACCTGCCTAGAATACAGCAGTTGATCCTCGTAAATCCAGGAGAAATGAGAAACGCTGTCGGTAGGAAAAGAGGAAATAAAGTGTGGAAATGCCAGCACTCAATGATGGTGTAATGAAAAAAGGCTGAGTGATTCAGCGAAGGTGAAGCCACTTGTTTACACTGCACAATCACCTCAGCAAATGTGAAGAGACTCGTTCAATGAAATTCACCTCCAGGGACTTTCATAGACGTTGCAGAAACTAAAACAACAGGATGGATACACACATATAGACCAAAGGAACGCAGTCCCACTACAGTGAAACATAATGAAAATGATAGTATCTGTATTTATTTTAACATTTTTAAACCCTGGGTCATTTGTTTTGTCAGAATCATTTCAATGTAACACAAAACAATAGACAAACCCACAGCAGAAGTTTCATCGATAGACTTTATCAGACTGAAACCATTCAGTGCTTAAGACAGCTTTTATTTATGAAGCTTATCTTCATGTCACACACACCTGCAGTGACTGGGAGCAGACACAAACACATCTGATGAGTGATCCTGAACATCCATGTTGGATGCCTGAATCCTTTTGATTATACTTTTCATCACTGAATCAAGCTTTTTTTTTTCTTGACACACAGTTTTTATATGCATGTTATTTGTATCCTGGACAGCGTTCTGTTCTTATTTATTGCTAATGTGAGCGAATCGCATTGAAATTTCATCTCTAGATGTAAATCTGAAATTAACTAAACAACTAAAGACTGTCTATATGTCTACATCTAAAAGTGAACTTCAACCTGACCTGTCAGCACATTATTTGATGTCTATCAGTCGACTGTTTACAGGTGGATAAGTGAGTTACACAAAAAAAATTGAAATTACTTAAAGCTCAAAATGTGACAAATATTTGAGAGAACTGACAACAAACTGGCAGCTGAGGCAGTAAGTTTCAAAAGGCCTTGTGGATTCTTCTAAGAGAAACTAACTTGAAGAAAAAAATACAAAGGAGACAAAAAGGATGATGAAGAACAACGACAGACTCCAGGGAATGACTCCTACGTGGCCTCATTTATCCGCCTTATGTCGTGATGCCAAATAGAAGAGGAACCATTCCTTGAACCGAGCGTCTTTCCGTTGATAGTGTGTCAACAGAAGGTCACACCTCTTCCCTCCTTTCAGGATGAAGACCATGGCTGGGTGTCATCAAAATGTCAGCGCATCTGGGATTCATAGCCATTTTTATTGAGCACAAAGGCTCTGAGGAAAAGTAACGTGACATTTGGAGGATTCATGGCCTTTTTTTTTCTTTACAAGTCGTCATTGTGTGGAAAGGTTCCTTTGTTCATGGGATGGAAGGACATGACTTCACTGGCATTATTTACACATCATTGTCAACACACAGACGTGAAGACACGAGAGTGATTATGGAGTGTTATGTGTGTGTATGGAGTGTTAGGGGACTGAGCAACTTCCCTGCTGGTGATGACGCTGTTAACACAGAACTAGTCGAAGGTAAAGGTGAGAAATGCACTAAATGGACAAAAGTAGGTGGACACGTTGAATCCTTGTGTTTTTATTCTCACAGGAGTCTGAGATACAAAACAATGATGACAGTTTAAATCAAATAAACCAATGAAATAATATCGATCCCAATATTAAACTATATTATGACATTAGTCATTATTGTTTTGTAACCAGGACCCCTGTTAGAAAAGACTTGAATTCAACGTGTCCACATACTCTTGGTAGAAAAGGTTATGAAATGTCACATTTCATGCAGCTATTTTTACACAAGTGAATGTAGACAAATATGCCAAATGACAGGTGTTAATTTAGTGAGAGAGAATAAGTATAGTTTTTTGTGCTCGTTGAAAAAACAAAATAGTTTTTTTGTTTTTGTTCACATCTGGTTCCAGTCCAGGATTCAACCATTCACCATTTAATATGTTAACCCGTTCAGACATAAGTGTAAATAACGTTTTCTGTGTATTTAGCCTTTCCTATGTGATTCATCAGCAATCATTATAATATGACCTTCTGTGTTTTGCATTTTTAAGTGAAAATCACATAATTACCTGTATTTTATTCACTGCTCATGTAGATATTCATAAAAGCTCAGATTCAATTTGAGTTATTATATCTGAGGGAAAAGTGTCATTTTCATCCAAATCTAGAGATGATGTAGATGGAGATGAAGTAGATGATGGCGTTTCCATGGTAACTACAGAGCCTCTGAACATTCAAATGGGTCATATCTATTGACCGTGAAAAGACAATAAAAAGTGGATCAGCAGGTATTTCATAGTTTACATCAGTAGATGGTTTTGGTTGTGAGTGGATGTTTTAGGTACATTTACCATTTACACGATTGCTCTTCCTGAGTCCCAGTACTACAATACTGTTATTTTTTTCATAATAACAAACACTCAGAGTAAATAAAGTTATTCGTGAAATAGATCCACCAGCTTCATTTCACTGGAGACAAATAGCTTTGTGCTGCAGGAGACAGCTGTCCACTCAAGCTAACCTCAGTTAATATTCTATTATTTCATTCATGTTCAGCAGGGGACAGTACGATAAATGTTCTCAAAGTTATTGTGCATGTGTGAACCCCAATCGCATCTGTTTTTCTGCGAGTTAACCAGCATGCTTGGTGGCATGATGGGTATTATTGGATAAACGGCCCCTAGAACAGTATTTACAGCAGCACAGTATCCCTAATTAACAAAATGGGACATGGACAAAAAATGTGCTAAAATCTCCAAATAAAATGCACTTCCACGTATATTTACATCCATGAATGCTGTGTGAATATTAATCCTGCCTCTTCGTTATGATTATAGAATAAAACATAGTTGTAGAACTTCACACAGTGTTAACTGAGGAGCTTATAATAGTGAGAGTATTATGATAAAAACATGAATTAAAACCTAGAGGTTTTGTTTTTTGCTCTTCAGTCCTTTTTATTTTATCGGTGTGCACAATTGATGAGCTAAAAAAAGACAAAGATGGAAACACAGCGGAACATATCAGTGAGATGTACAACTTCACAAAAAACTAACATGACAAACGTGACAAAATACAGGGAAAATGTCAAAGAATAAGAGGCTTTGTGTTGAATAATGGGAAATAAATGCACTCTTATTAATTCACATATTCAGTTTCCTTTGAACATGCTCAGCTACAGAATTGCTTCATTGATCAGCCGACTGGTGTTTTACTAAATTACAATCAATAGCAATTTTAGTCATTGATTGATTAATTATGTGTTTTCCTCTGCAGTCTATTAACCCAAGTAGCAGGGGCAGCCATAGTTTCATTTGTGTTGCCATGGTAACACTACACAAAGCTTTTATCGACATATGTTCTATACATTTGTGTAGACAAATGCACATCAGCTAAAAGCTCAACAAAACAAACAGCCAGCACTTAAATAGTCAATATCTAAACCATTGCAACAGTCTGAGACCAGAATGTGTTGAGAATCATATAATGAAACAGACAAATGAGATGAACTCTGCAGTGCTAAGCTAACGCTGAGCAGACCCAACAGAACAAGGATCATTTCTCTACCGAAAAACTTACTGACCGAGACAAAGAACAGCAAAGAAGGTTACATTATGAACAGGTGATTATGAACTCTGACCATCGATATTTTCTAATCAATACGGATCAATTTTCTGATAAATTCTGATCATTCATTTGAATACTATTGGCTAACCATTTATTTTACGTTACACTGAAATAATTCTGACTGGAATCAAATGTGCCAGATTTAAAAGATTAATGTGATACCAGAATATTCCATTTTACAACGTTGATTGATGACATTCAACTGCATAACGCAAGTGCCACTGTCTGCTCTCGCTCACTGCAGGTGTGTGTTACTTATTCGCTAAAACTGTCATTTCTAGAAACTTATACTTACTTCGTGAGACCTGAAGGCAGTCGTTACACAAGAACAGCTCTGTGAAGCGACGAATAGCTTCAATCTGCTGAAATGCTCGAGGGGTTTTAGGGCAGATTACATTAGGTTTCACAATGTTATGTTTTGCACAGAAATATTTCCAACTACAAACAAATCACCCAGTGCCTAACAGGCTAATTTCCTGTGTGGAATCTACAACCCCCTCCTTTAGGCATTGCAACAGTGATTGGGTCGGTCTTTGAGAACGGGTTGGACATTGTGATTTTCAAATACTTCAGGTGCTATTTTAGTCCACCTTGATTTTCTTGGGGCTATTAACCCTTTTTCCAGCCTGCTTCCAACCTACGTACTGTGTTTTTGTTTGTTTTTACCCTATCTTGCTGCACCTACTCTCAAACTCTCTATCTGATGATGATCCAGACACTTCTACATCATTTTCATGAGTGTTACCTTTATTTTGAAGTCAAATGTATTGGAAACATTGCAGTTTATGAAATCTACTTCATCTGTTCAAAGGACATATGGCTGAACAAGTAATACTCATCCACTAACTGCTCAGGTTCTACTGCAAAAAATTCCAAAACACATGTGCGAAACCTCCATTTGTGTGTACGTGAGTGTGTTTAGTCGAATCCCCACACATGTCTGCTCAGACCCCTGTCATTTTCACTGGTTTTGGTGTAGATGTGTCATTATGGCATGGAGGTGGCTGTGTCAATTTCCAGAATTTTGCCAGTCTTTGGGAAATCACCTGCACACATTGGGTGCTTTTTGTGAGTTTTGCTTTCGGTAATTTGTGCTGCCTTAGTCAACCTGCTGGACGTAAAGCCATCTTCAACAACCACACAGGTGTAAATGGTATTATTAAAATGCCTTCTGTGCATCAAGGCCAGGCGTGTAAGCTGCGCTGGTTTGGTGGAACAGCCTCCTGGTGTCACTACATGAAACAGCTACAGTTACATCTGTGCTTTTTTTATTTTATTTTTTTTTACAAACCACCCATTAACATCCACCTCATCCTCCATGTTTCAGCTATGAGCATCCTGTCCACGTCGCTCTGTTGGATATTTACCATATCCTCGCTCTAACTCATCCCTGTAAAGCGGCAGAGCTCCAGCTCCTGCCACACCACCTGCCACTGTCAGCTCATTATGCAATATAAATTCATCCATGGATGCAACATACCAGCTGCTGGCTCTCCACTCCATTTCAGCAGCGTCCCCACCTTTCTAACTGCTCAGCGTCCTGCATGTCCACATAACAAAATGGAGCACAGAAAGCCTTTTTCAGTTCTGAGAATTGGTGTCATGAGTTAATAGGGACCTCAGCGGCATAAATATGGATTCTGGACTTTTAAACTCAGCAAATGCTCACTGGGGCATTTCAGGTTCATTTTGTTGACAAAGGTATGTGGACAGATTGTACTCAGCTGTTTTGGCTATTGATATATATGCTGAAAAACTCCTTTTCCCTTCAGTTTTCTCTGTTTCTGATATAATAACTGTCAACTCTAATCTGGACTTTTATGAATATCAACAATGATCAGTACATTTAATATGAGGCAGTACAGGATTTACACAGAAAACTTTTAAGTGCCGAGGATAATGCTTTCGTAAATGTTGATAAATCACTTCAGAAAGGTTAAGTTCAGAGAAAGATTTTTTTTTAAAAGTTTAGTGAAAGATTCATTCGAGAACTGACATAAAAGAAATGCTGGATCTTTATGGGTTAAGAAAAATAATATAAGAATTTAACAATACTCAGTTACTAAATAAACAGAGAATTTTGTAGAAATTGCACTTTTACTTTGTTTTGCATGGAATCTAGTTTTTTGTTATATAAGTAAAGTACACTTGCTTTTCTTAAGAAATTTCAGGTTGTAAATGGATATTCCAGTTCACTGTGTACATTGATTTTTTCCACACTCAAAGAGAAATATTTGGATTTGGATCTAGTGTGCTACTATTCTGTGAGTTTGGCCCAGTGCAACCCAAAAGAAAACATACTGGAAATCCAAGAAGAACAAGAATCTTTATTGTCATTATGCAAGGCACAATGAAATTTTGTTTAGCAGCTCCCAGCTTAAGGCACACAGACACTTAATATAAAGAGATACACATCTAAGATATATGTAGATAAAAAATATAAAATAAAATCTAACAAAAAGAAAAAAACTTAAAAAGCAGAATAAGATAAAAGTAACAGTGCAAATCAGGCATTTAAAGTGCCCAGTGTTAACAATATTTCACATATTGTAGCAGCATTTAAAGTCCAAGGTGTAGTGCTGTGTGAGTGTCTGTGTAGCATCTACAGGGGTTTAACACTGAGCTGTTTCTCAGTCTGTTGGTGTGGGTTTTAATGGTCCTGTACCTCTTTCAAGAAAGAAGAGGCACAAACAGTTGGTAACCTGGGTGAGTGGGGTCTGCAGGTATACGACCAGCCCTCCTTTGGATCCGGCTGTCATTTATTGAATCCAGGTGTGGCAGAGGTACACTGGGTCATTCAAAATGATCATCGGCCAAGCAGTAAAGTCTTGAGAATATGGTTTGTTTGGACACAAATCAATCCTGGTCTAATACAGTGAAAGTCCAAATTACGTTCATATTGTTCAGCACTGATCTGTTACGTTAGACTCTTTCTGTGTGCACAAAATACATGTTGATAGTTAAAGCCAGAATTTAATCCTACAGCATAAAAAAGCATATCAATCATGAGTTATGGCAAACCTTTTCTCCTCACAGGCCACAGTGTGATTTAAGCCGTTTAAGGCATTTAAGTGAACAAGCAAATCTTACCTAATGTAACTGTGATTGTGTTATGAAGAAATGAAAACACAAATTATGACTCTAGTTATATTCGAATAATCTCTGGAGGCAGGTTGTGTCCATTTGGTTGTTGACTGTCGTAAAGCGAAATGTCTGCCGTGAAGTGAAATGTCATCAGGAGAAGGGGGAAAACAGCACAGCCGTGCGCTTTGCAGAGGGAGTGTGGATTCCAAAAGAGGAGGACTCCAAGACAATAGAGCAGTTCAGAATAATTTCGCTGCTCAGTGTTGAGGGGAAGATCTTCTTTAGTATTGTAGCTAAGCGACTGACCAATTTCTTCCTCAAGAACGGATACATTGATACCTCTATGCAGAAGGGCGGCATTACTGGTGTACCAGGGTGCTTGGAGCACACTGGTGTCGTCTCACAGCTCCTCAGAGAGGCAAGGGAGAACAATGGCCACCTGGTGGTGCTGTGGTTAGATCTGGCAAATGGCTATGGCTCAATGCCCCACAAGTTGGTCCACGAAACACTGGAAAGGCACCATGTCCCAGCTGCAGTAAGGGCGCTCATC
The DNA here is from genome assembly GCA_029814585.1 of Gymnapogon annona. NCBI lineage: Eukaryota > Metazoa > Chordata > Actinopteri > Kurtiformes > Apogonidae > Gymnapogon > Gymnapogon annona. The sequence continues at coordinate 7,236,110 of JAPTHA010000019.1, read as the reverse complement.
CTGGATTATTACTGTGATTTCAGCCTGAGGGTCTCAGCAGGTTCAATGACATCCGAGTGGCACAGATTGGAGGTGGGAATCATCACAGGCTGCGCCATCTCAGTAATCCTGTTTTCTCTGGCAATGAACATGTTGGTGAAATCTGCAGAACCAGAGTGTAGAGGTCCCAAGTCCAAGTCGGGGATCCGCCAACCGCCAATCCGTGCTTTCATGGATGAACTGACAGTGACCACCGAGTCAGTTCCTGGAGCCAGATGGATCTTGAGGGGGTTAGAGAGGCTAATGGGATGGGCCAGAATGTCATTCAAGCCACCGAAGTCATGATCCTTGGTCTTGAAGAAGGGAAGAGTAGCAGACAAGTTCCGCTTCACCATCACAGGAACACCAATCACCACCATCTCTGAGAAGCCGGTGAAGAGCTTGGGGAAGTTCTTTGACAGCAGCCTCAGGGATTCAGCCCCCATCAAGAGTACATGTGAAGAGCTAGAGGGATGGCTGAAGGATGTAGACAGGACGGGCCTTCCAGGTAAATTCAAGGCGTGGGTTTACCAGCACGGGATTCTGCCAAGGATACTGTGGCCCTTACTCCTCTATGAGTTCCCGATCACTACCATCTCAGATCTGGAGAGGAGAATCAGTCGCTACTTGAGAAGATGGTTAGGACTGCCGAGGAGGTTGAGCAGCATCGCCCTGTATGGAAACACCTGCAAACTGACACTCCACTTGAAATCCATTGAGGAGGAGTTCAAGGTCTTGCGCGCAAGGGAGGTGCTGCAATACCGCGAGTCGGCAGATCCAAACGTAGCTGGAGCCGGACTAGTAGTCAAGACTGGCAGAAAATGGAGAGAAGAGGCCGCAGTGGAACATGCAGAGTCCCGGCTACGCCACAGAGTCCTGGTGGGCACAGTGGCCAGTGGAAGGTGTGGACTAGGAGCCCTCGCAACCCCCCGTTTTGACAAGGCTCAAGAAAGGAGCGGAGGCTACTTGTACAGAATGAGGTGAGAGCAGCGGTGGAGGAGGAGAGATCCAGCAGAGCAGAGGGGATGAGACAGCAAGGCACCTGGACAAGATGGGAGCAAGTTGTGGAAAGGAAGATCTCGTGGACTGACATCTGGCAGGCAGAGTCACACCGCATCAAGTTCTTGGTCCAGGCCGTCTATGATGTACTTCCCAGCCCATCCAACTTGCACTGCTGGGGATTGGTGAATACACCAGCATGCCCCCATTGCCAGAGAAAGGGGTCCCTCGAGCACATAATGAGTTGCTGCCCAATAGCTCTGGGGGAAGGCCGGTACAGATGACGACATGACCAGGTGCTCAGGGCCATCGCAGAGAGCATCTTTACTGCCATCGTCAGCTGTCGGAGGTCAAAACCCACGAAGAAAGCCATCAACTTCGTCAGAGCGGGGGATAAGACAAGAACGACGCCGAGAGCAACATCAGGGCTTCTCAACACTGCACAGGACTGGCAGATGTCAGTGGACTTGGGCAGCCAACTCAAGTTCCCCCAGCATGTTGTAAGAACAACTCTCCGTCCTGACATCGTTTTGGTGTCTGAGGTAACTAAGAATGCTGTCATGCTGGAGCTCACAGTGCCGTGGGAAGAGAGAATGGAGGAGGCCTTTGAGCGGAAGAGGGAGAAGTATGATGGATTAGTCAATGACTGCCACAGACAAGGCTGGAAGGCTAGGTGCTTGTCTGTGAAAGTAGGGTGCAGAGGCTTTGCCGGACAGTCTCTATGCAAAGCCTATACTGCACTTGGCATCACAGGAGAGAGAAGGAGAAGGGCCATCTGCAACATTATAGAGGCAGCAGAGTTAGCCTCTAGGTGGCTCTGGATGAAGAGGGCAGATCCGTGGTCCAATGCTGCTGGGGCACAAGCCGAGGCGTCATGAACCTCGGCTGGGCCGCCTGAGTGAGGGTGTCTGATGTTCGAAAGGCCTGAAACACCCAGTGACCTCAGGTCCATCACTGATGATGTGCCCCAGCTAAGCATCAGTAGATGTTTCAGAACAGTCTAAGTGAATTAGACATTCCAGGTACAGAACTTAACATGTAGGGTTATTGAAGAAGTAGTAATTAATTTGGAGTTGAACCGGGAACCTATGGACGAATTAAAACTTCAGACACAGAATAAAGTCACTTCAATGAATGTCATTAGTCAAAAAAAATAAAGCAACAATCGAATACGTTTTTTTGTGTACTTCACACTAACATGTACAAAGTGAGCTTTCTGATAAGGTTTGTAGGTATAAAAGTAAAAACAATATAAATGTAAGTAAATAAAGCCAATCCATTATCCATGATGGTATTCAACATTTAAATAGATTAGAGTGAAAGCTCAGTTCATTCATCTCAATTTTAACACAACAAAACACAATAGATCCGACAAAGAACTACTTCATATTCTATATTATTGTTAAATCACTCACAACAACTCAATAGGAACTAGACTAACCCTAACCCTGGAATTCAAACATCTACATTTCTTGAAAATGTGGACAAACTTTGCAGACATAGTCCTAAAGAAGCTACATATGAAATCTGAAATGAATGTGAACCCTAGTTATATCTGAGCACTTCTCTGAAAACATTCATAACAACGACAATAGAGTTGCTCACTGCCTATTGGCCGATGAGTAAAATGAGAAATAAATATCCCAAACTATTCCAGGATGAGGAATTTAAGGATCTGGTTTTGGTTTTTGTTCCATGCATCAGGAACATCTTCCTGAGATCAGTCTTAATTCTTGAAACACGATGCAATAACCTGCCAGTGTGGACTCTAACAAAGCTGACTTTGTGTTAGCATTAGCAGAGTGAGGCAGGCTTCATTTTGTTTAAATTTCAAGTGGCTGTGATATTGGATGGTGTGATAACATCTCCAGATCTGGATCTCATGTTCTTCCTCTTATGACCTTTATCCTCACGATGACAACCAGACAATTGCACTAATATTAGCTGTAAACACAAGGTTAAGCCAAAGGTTAAAAGGTGGAGGTTGCTAACATTATAAACACCATTGGGATATCCAGTTTCTGCATTTTACCCATAACTTATGCACACACACAGTACCTTGCAAATGCAGCGTTTTTAACACAAAAATGATTACGCTTCTTATTTCTTGACACTTGAGGGAAGTGAACCTTGTGGTATTTTCTTTCCCAAATAAAACAAGCTATGATGCAAGTGCTACGTGTTACATTTGTGTCAGAGGTCAGAGCTAAGAGCTTCAGTATTAGAATAAGTAAAAGTCAGATCAAATTTCCCTATGGGAATAATAAAGTGAGTTAACCTTTGACCTCAGCTGATTGACTTGAAGATGTGGTCGGGAAGATGCAAATAAAGTCAGATCTTAGCACATTTACACTCTGTGTTAGCATCACATGTTTTATATTGATCTGAGTATCTAATATCACAACACAGATTGGCTTAAAACCTACGTATAATTATCGTTCTTTATGGACCGACATACAGTTTTGTTAGAACATAAAGTTACTTCAATCTCTCCTGTTGAAAACTGGCAGGATACAACAAAACCTGCCACTCATTAACTGGTGGTGCGCACTATTTGTCTTCACTCTGCTCTCAATTATTCCTGGATGTAAACATGCATCCCAGTTCATTTGGCCATTACATGCTGATGATTAACAAGCTGAAACAGTATCTGGTTTACAGCTGTAACGGGCAGGACCGCCTTCCTGCTCAAATTAGATGGATATTCTGTCTTTACTTCTGACTAATCGATGCTGAGATTCCCCTCGACTCAACACAGCAGCAGATCAGCACAGATGTGATGAATCAGGGTCATTACGCCTCCTGCCTCCACCTGGAACGGCTCTGCTGTCCTCGCCTCTTGTATTACTGTTCAAACTAAAGCAATTACACATATTGCAGATTTATTGGTTCTGTGTAAAGTGGCCAGAAGGGAGGCACAGGGAAAAGTGAAGGTGATGAAAGTGCTGCCAACAAGCATTCAGCAGGTGAGAGGAGTCTCCTCAGAACATCTGTGTCCACTTAAAACTGATAATACATGAAATCAAACTGTCCTAAAGATAAAACTAGGACCTTTAGCTCTGTATCTCAACTGCATGTTCAGTCAAGAATCAATCACCAGTTGAATGTGTTAGATTGTTACGTTCTGTTTCTATGAAGTCCTGTGGTTTTACAGCAGTTTTTACAGACTGCAGATGAACTCCTTCATCTCCTATCACTGGAGGAGAACTCAATCAATTCAATTCAATCATAGTTCACATATAACTTCTATCAGGGATCAATGGGAACTAGACTAACATCCCTAAATGTTTACATATTATAAACCATGAAAATATGGACCAGTGGAAAATAAAGACACATTTTTAATATTTCAATGTTAAAAAAAAAGGTTATCATTCGTACAGGATTGGTCCATAGCAGGAAGAAATTCTATCCTAGTAATCCTTGTAAGGTCTAAAACCATACAAAGTTTTAGACTAGGTATAACAAAGAAAGGGAGGGATTAAGAGAAGTCCAACCCTCCTCCTGATCATCTTGAAGCTGCGTGTCACAGAGTGCTGACTTCCTGTAGAGTTCTTCTTTTCTGCAAACGAAGCTTCTGAGATAAGAAGCGAAAACATCCTGAAACCTTTTCTACATAGGACTAAGACAGAATTTCTTCCTGCTATTTCAAAAATGTGTCAAAAATATGAATTTCTCAAAACTGTTGTCCCTAGGAAAAGATAAAATTTGAAATGAATCAGAAGAACAGATTCATCAGAGAAGGAATGAAAGGATGAGGATGAAGGTGATGGTGAAGAAGCCTCCTTCACAATACTCATGTCTTATCGTTCTGAGTTAAAAAGGCACAGGATAAAAATTTAAATTTGAAAGATGTAAACATAGATAATAATATCAAAAGATTGAAAAGACGCAATGAACACCGTTCTATTTCTCCCCCCATATATTTCATTTCATATAACGGTTTCATGTTTCGCTCTGAAATAAACCACTCACTGTGGTTTACCGTTGGGTACTGAACTCCCACCAATGACCAGATCTGAAGTGGAGATCTGTGTGTTCTTCTATCCTTCCACTTTAAAAGGCTGAAAACAAATGACAATAAGATTTGTGTTTTGGCTCCTGAAAGAATAAGGTCAGTGCAAGGGCAGTGATATAAATTCCTGCGGGCAATTTTATCCAGGTTTATCAGAAGCGCCTGTGCATTCCCTCATTCGATCAGTGAAACCTGGACACATGATAAGGGCTTTACTCATCTCCTGTCACGCTCCACGTCCACACTATTGTTCTGCTGCTGCCAGATCCACATCACAAAGCCTACCTACAGATACTCACAAGCACCAGGCACGTCCACCTCCCACTGATAACAACACAAACAGGCATTTATGGTCTAATTGTTAAACTACAGGCTACTTTGAACGACTGAGAATATACGTTTCTTAAGTATTTCAATGGTTTTATTGATGAGAGGCCTCAGTAGCACAGCATCAAGGGCCCAGCACATGTTCACAATCTGTCTTTTTACCCAACATGCGTCTCTTGCTGAGTTGATTGTTTTTTGAGTTTTTTTGGGAGCCACAGTCCAAAACAAACTCACAGAACATGTAGACTGGAGGCAGAAGGACCTTCTCTGACCTTCTATCTGATACTAAAGCCTGATCTGCCTGCACCGCTTCAGCCCAGTCCTCTGTGTGTGGGAAAGATAATAAAAGACAGTTTTCACATCGCAGAAGTGGCTGTTGACTCATTAATATTTCTCATTTGTTGATTTCTGGCGGTTTTGATTAATTGTTATAAAGCAGCCTGGGAAACGGCCCAATGTGTGGTGGTGTTTCACGTCATTTAATTCCTCAAATGAAAGCCGGAGGTCAGGTGGAAACCTAGGGGGGTGAGGACGTCATGGCACAAATCCTTGTTAAGTGGTTCGACACTTACAATGTTTTCATTTAATAAATTCATCAACATAATCACGTTGTCATTGAAAAATGAAAGATTTCAGTCAGCATGGGTTAATTCTGTACATTTTAGTGAGAAAGTCATATTGTTATTATTATTATTATTATTATTATTATGACAAGTGGATTATTTTCTACTGACCTACCAAAATTACTGAAAATCGGTGCAGCAGATTTATAATGTGTTTTATAAATCACACAAAAACAAGCAGATAAAAATATCTTTGCACAGAGAAATACAATACAACACTAAAACACTCCAATATGCTCATTCTCAATAAATCACTGTCTAGTAAAATGACAGTAATGGCATTCTATTCTATAATAGCCTTGTCCTGAATCAAATTAAAAACATTTATATCCTATCTTTCATTCCAATGAAAATAATCCACAACAACTGGGTATGAATGAATAATGTATGAGTCATATGTTTACACAATGTATAGCACGGAGGTAACTGGATTTTCAATGCTAACGCTTTGTGTGATTTATACAAAGTACACCGGCGCAGAATGCCCAAGTGTCATTAATTGCTATTTCGCGGGATGACACAAAGCTACTTTATGAAAGTATAGCAGGGCATCATGAGTATCATTAACCAACACATCCTGAGTAAAATCAACAAACAAGTTTATCAAGCAGGCAGCAGCAGCAGTTTCCATGAATCGGCTGACCTGTTTATGCCACGGGCGACAGGTTTGCCTGGGAAATGAGTAAACAGTGGTTCGGCTGGATTCTTACCACCAGCCATGGGCAAATACGGAGACAACAAGAGGGCAAAAAACACTTTATATCACAGCCATGTGTCTAGTTTGGGACAAACAAATTATATTACACACGACAGGCTGGATGTTGTTCTACATAAAAATCTGCAGTTAAAGGCCGGCTGCAAGAGGCACATGAGATTTATAATGAATATTACACAAAATAATACGGAACATTCATCATTTGTCATATTAATGTGGCTGTGAAATCACAACATTTTTTTTTTTTTTTCCTGTCACCTGTGTTTGTGCTGGTGACGGAAATTGAACAACAGGAAAATCTCATTTCCAGTTTGATCGTGTTTTTCCATCATCAGCAAAAACAAGACACGGGGAGACGGAGCAAAGGAGATTCTGTGCTCTCGTCTGAAGAGGATAAATTCATTGCACATTTCCAGACACACTACTGTCTGGGAAAAACATGGCATCTTCACCTCTGGAGAATCCTTCATGTTTCTTGAGCTGTGTAAAATAATCTCAAATCAGGATTCTGATCAAATATGTCGGTAATGATAAATGTTTACTCACCACATGCAGATCATATCAAACAGAATAAACAATGCAGATAATTTTTGTGTGTGGAAAGTAAATATCAGAAGTCATTAATATCACTGAAGGGCAAATGTTTTTACTAATGTCATTGTATATAGTCCATGTCATCTAGTTTCATGTTAATTTACAGACTTGCTACCGTGTTCATGTTCATTAACTTGCTCATGTTCATTAACACAAAGAGAAACACTGTTGCGTGGACGCGCATATGTAATGAATTCAGACATCTACACTCAAATAGATGCAAATAACAGAAAATTACAGCATAGAATTAATTATTTACCTTTTCCACATTTCCTTAAATGAAAAACAGCAGTTAGTCATAAGCTGAGTGTCTAATGATAGTTTGCTTCAAGGCCAACATGGCAAATATAAACCCTTTACAAAGCAGGGTAAATAAATGCAAGTGGCCTCTGGGGCCAGTGATGGCTCTAGCAACATACACATGTTGTACATCCAAGAAACCAGAAGAACGTCAGCTAAAAGCTCAACAGAACCACTTTAAGGACAATAGAATGCATCTCAAACTACAAGCACTGACATGGACAAATACTGAAAAGAGGCTAATAGTCCAAGACCAGCGTATGTCAAGAATAATCTAATATCACTTTTCAAGAATTATTTAGTTTAGTATAAGAATATTATTAATGAAGATGTTTCAAAACAGTATGTTTACACTAAAATGTTGAATTTTGCATAGATTTCATGTCTTCCCTCCAATAAAGGCCTGGAGGCACTAATTCAAGAATGATGGTGCTGGTGTTGCACCTCTCAACACAGTAATATGATGAAACTGATTGTTTCCTCACCACCCTGCCGTTACAGGACACTACTGCAAGTGCAAATAAATAAATGATGTAACTCAAACAATGACACAGCGCCACAGATCAGCGTGTTTGTTTTCCATTTAACTTCAGAAAATCACAAATTACTGGTAGCAACAGCACTGGGAAAGTTTTGATAAAAGGTCTTTTCATTCCTGCACTTGTCATTGGTCTGAAAAATGGTCTCCGGACTCTGAATTGAGAGTTTCTGAGTGATGACGACGTCTCTGTGGACCTGGCTGATTGTGTAAAGGAGTCAAATCAGCTGCTTCGTGTCGTCTCCGTCACCTTTTCAATAAATTGCAGTGCTAAAGAATCAATGTCCTGGCCTCTGGCCTCTGAGGACCATCTCTGAAAGCTCTCAAAGCAGTCGACAAATGCCTTTACAGAGGAATGGAACAACTATAAAACCACTAACAAGGACAGGAAGGGACTTCTTAAGCCTCTTTGATACTTGGATTCCAGACAATAACATAGTAAACTTCACGGAGGTAATAATGTAATCAAACAATGTATCTACCAAAATGTCACGCCCCTAAAAAAAAGACCTCACATGCAAATTGTCCCACTAAAACTGCACCAATGTTTTTTAAATATAATTTTTTTTTATTTTTCATAAAACAACATTACAGTTACATTCATACACTTCAAGATGATACTATCAACACACAATGACACGATCAGAGACAACAGACAAAAAATAGGACAGAGATCACGAAACACAAAAAATGTATGACAAAAACACACACGCACACAAATAAACTGAAGTAAGTGAACCGCATGAGCCACAGAGAAACAAATGTTATGGTTAAACAATGTTGTCACACCCGATTTTACCACCGTCTGTCATTTGTTTGTGAAATGAAGCTGCACCCAAAACATCAAATCCAGGTACATCAGTACACTAGTACATTTGTTTTCGTTAGTCATGGCGCTGTGACTAAGGAACACAAATGTACTAGTTATAGAAAGTACGGCAAGAAAAATGAACTGCATCAGGTACATCAGTGTATGACCTGCAGTAGATGGAGGTCATACACTGATACTTTGGACGAGGCCGGCATTATGGACAAATCCACATAAATGCTCTGTGTCTGTTACCGGACGTCCACAGGTTGGAAGAGAATAACTATATCCATGTGAGCATAGAAAGGACATTAATTTTCTTTATTAATTTTCTTTATTATTTTCTTAATTTTCGGTTTTAAAATGCCATGCATTTTGTCAAACATCTGTTTTTTTAATCAGATGCTGTCTGCTCCGTCTCTTTTCGATGCTTGATTTGATCACATTCAACACTGTGCTCAGCCATGATTTTGGAGAACAGGCTGGAAAATGTCTAACTAGACATTCATTTTTATATTTGCTGCTGTCCCTGTGGTGGTATCAATAATTTAATCAATTAAATAAACAATCTTGTCTTATTTTCTACTATTATTCTGTTACGAATATCAGCTTGCATATAAATATACTAGATGCTGGAGATAAACTGAAGCTTTCTGTGAATAAAATAAAGGTAAAGTCCTTAAGTGGAACTGACACTAGGTGCTTTGCTCACCACACAAAGAGTTTGTTTCAGGTATGAATCATCGAGAAACACCACAACAGCAAAGCAGCCAATTAAAGGGTGAAACACAAATAAAGTGAACAGCCTCTAATTCCATCTCCTCCTGTGGTTTCAGCAGCATTAAAAAGGTTTCATGTTGACCACCTTTAAAACACAACATCCTCCACATGTGCAGGTTGTGTTACGCCTCAGCACCAGTTCAATAACCTTCTATTCATTCTTCTAAAACGAGCTGTAAATAAAGACAAGCTTCCGAATCCACTGTTACCAGTTTCAAACTGCTGCCGTAACAACCCACCCTCTATCAACTTCACACTATTATCCCTCAAAAGTATATGGGGTCCATAGCAACATGTGTCATTTTTCACCATACCCGTATAAGTGATGCTTTCGAGGCAGTTTGCACTCATTTCAAGTTGCTCTTTGGCCCTGGTCACGGGTTTGATTTTCTGCTAATGGCCTGACAGTGCAGTCGTTTGGAATGCATGACCACAGCGCAGACCTGGAGCACAAAAGCCATGGTTATTTCCCCTTTTAAGCATTTTTATACATCTGTAAAAAAAAAAAAAAGAAAAAAAGAGAGGGATTTGTTGTTGAAGCACCCTTAACCAAGAGAGCAGGTAATTTATTGAAATTCATCATGAAAAGTAGATTTTAGCCTCAACCCCCACCTGTGAGACTATTCATTCTGCACAGCGCATCTGCACCGTTGGCCTCAACAGTATTTCCTGTGACATTTATGAGTGTGACAGGCAGGATGGGGTTATTATTATTATAACAGAAAAGGATGCCATGAAGACATTAGCATAGTTCAACCACCTGTTCACATGAATGCCAGACAATTAACAGGTGTAACAGGAGAATAACTCAAAGTGTCAAAAGCCCCTTTTGCACGACACTTCTATCGTGGGAATATTTCACCTTTATTCTATAACAACATTTGTGTAAATGAAATGTTTGGATCATTTGGTTTATAACGCCTCTGGGGGTAGTAACAGAGTCCTGATGAAGGTGGGATTGTGATTCTGGAACACCTTTCCTGTCCGTCTCCAAAAGGTACCGGTGCTGACCTCCATCTACTGCTGGTCAGACACTGATTTATACACCTGGATTTCTGATGCTGCTTCATTACAACGGCTAATGTTTCATTCATTCATCTTCTGATCTTGATCTCAGCTACTAAAGCATGAGGGGTTGACACAGAGACAAACAACCTGTCACTCTCACACTCATACCTATGGGCAAATTTAGATTACGTAATCAATATAGCTATCAGTGCATGTCTTTAGATGGTGAGAGGAAGACATGGAGAGAACCAATGAAGAAACAGGGAGAACATGCAAACCCACCATCAGCTGGTGTTGGAATTAAACCTAGGACCACAGATCCGATCCACTGCCACCTAATATTAAAGCATGTGTATGGAGCTTCCTCCGCTTTGTGTTAAGTGGAGGCGACTCTATACACATATTTTATACTAGGTATAGATTGATCCACAGATGCAGTCACCTCTCCTTTAAATACAGTACTAGGTATAGACTGATCCACAGATGGTTCCACCATCAGCTGTATACTACCCACATAAATTATATAAATATAACTCTGGTGTATTACCTTTAAATTAGATTAGATATTCCTTTATTTTTGAAAATTCTAATTATATATTGTAAACTTTGTGCTTTAGATGTGGTAAGTAGGAAGGGACATTCCTTCATTCTATGTGGCAGTGTCCTAATTTGCAGGGGCTTTGTCAGGGATGGGGGGGCGACTCTGTGTCTGTCTACTAGTGAATCGAACTAAACTCAAACTGTCAAAGTATGTGAAGAAATTGACAGAAATTCTGTTAATAATCATCAACAATCAATGTATTGATAGAAAATGGAAATTAGACCCCGCCCCCTTCCAATCAAGATGTGGTTGAAGAAGTCAACATTTGTGTGAACCTGGAGAAAATAACCTACTGGATGAAAAAAAGAAGTAGGATGTACTACAAGATATGGAACCATTTATAAACTACATGGAAAATGTACCAGCACGCCACATTGGTTCAGCTCTATATACCCAAGAAGGGCTTGCCAGGTCAACATACGGTATGTCTCTCTGTGACTCATGCTCTTCACTTATTTATGTAGTTGTTTTTTCACCTTTTTTTGTTTTGCTTTTTGTCTGGTGTCTCTGATCCTGTCATTGTGGGTTAGGAGTGTTGTCTTGTAGTGTATGAATGTAACTGAAATGTTGTCTAATGCAAAATCGAAATAAAATATTTTTTAGAAAAAACCTCAAATATGCCACAATACAGACAGAGATGTTACGGTCTTGATATGCCTGTACTCTTCATCATACAGTAGATAAGGGTTTTACGCTCTTTATACAACTATCAACAACTATCAACAGTTTCCCCAATGACTCTCTTCTGGCAGACTGATCTGGTAATTTAAAAAATATAAATAACAAACGGTCCTTAATGTCTTACAAAAACCTAAAAAAAAATAGCAAAACCTGGACTGGAAAGTAATGAAAGCACCAACTTTGCTGCATTTGATTAAATAAACCATTCATGTTCCATTTCAGGGTCATTCCCATCTATGTGTCACCTTGTGTTTACTTAAAGCTAATTCACACCATCAACATGAAGCCACCAAATGATTAAAAAAAACTGTTGAAAAGAGCAGCATAAAAATATATAGAGCATCATATGGGCTTCAACATAACCCTACATGAACATCATGATTACAAAGGGGATCCCATCACTGCTGGTGTCAGTCACCGTTACACTGGCAACAGAAATCCTCCTACTGACATAAAACTACTAATTCTATCAATACATGTACATAAATAAGGTAAAATGCAGTTTGCCTATTGTAGCTTTTGTAAGAAAATATTCCTTTTTCTTAATTTTCCTCTATTCTGATATAATGACCTTAAAATTTACTCTGAGCTTCAATGAACATCTTTGTGATGCATGAGTTGAATATAGTAAAATATCTGATTTACAGAGAAAAATGCAAAATGCAGATTTTGTATTATAATGAATGGAGAGAAATTATCTATCAAAGGCATGAAAAGAAATCATTTGGAGCTCACCATAAAAACAGATCTAGCTCTTTAAGGCTTATGTTGGCCAGGACTAGCAACCGGAATAAACAACAACACTGTGTACAGCCGTGGTGGTGTGTTTACTGCTTAAATGTCATTATTTTCTCATGTCCATTTGACTGTGCAGAGGCTGTTGGAGTGAATTCAGATCATCATTTTATATTTGCAATATTTGCAATATTTATATTTTGTTTACACTGTGAAATTTTCACACACCTCCATCATCAGCATCTTCTCATTTTTATTTCCAAATTGTCCCTCTTGTTCTTTACTCAATCTCACATTTTACTTAAAAATTGAACAGCTGAACAACCCAAAGGGAGAAACAAGTTATGAATGATTAAATTGAAATCAGATTTTGAATCCAGGGTTAGCTATACAAGATCAGTTGGTTACATTGGTAACACATTACAGATCACAAATACAAATAAAGATGATACTTGACAGGCATCTGAAGTGGCCTCTGAATAGTTATAGCAGGATAACAGGTTCTTCTAATAATACACTGGGTGAAATTTATGTCATCTGTATGAGCTACTTAAAGGAATACTTTAAAACCTCATGTATAATTATGCTGAAATTTTATTTAAAATCTGCTCATTTTGGGATAAATTATATAGAAATTAACACTTTGCTTTGTTTCTGTTCATTATGACTACAGATTATCTCTTCATTACTGCCATTTGAGTTTAACACAGGTAGAAGAAAAACCCTGAAATACAAGATTCATTAAAGAGTCATGACCTGGACTGGACATGTGATTTTTCTTCCAATATAATAATACAATAATAATAATTCTCCTGTTTGTGAACACACAAAAAGAAAATTAAAAGTCATGGACGCCTCACAAATATGATGGATTTCTACCCAAAAAAATGAAACATCATCTTGCTTCTGGATGGTCAAATTGATATTTTTTTCACAGAAACACCTGCTTTCATTTTGGAGAAAATCACAGAAATGTGAACAAAAGTGTGATAGTGATAAAAGCTGAGGACATCTAGATCCAGACCGCATTCAAGGAGAGACTTTATAAAGTAGACGCCTCACTTGCAAATACTGTAAGTCAGAACCAGCTGCAGACTGAATGGAGCGACTGCAGTTACAGCCTTTAAGTCTGGACAATGTCGTGCTTTGAGCGGTGATACAACGTGGACTACAAATAACAAGTAAAAAAAATCTATTGTCTCTCCTCTTGAATTTAATTAAATCCAAAACAACAGATAATGCCTGATGCATCATGTGTGAGTGACGGCCAGAACCAAAACAAACCTGTGATTTCACCAATTAGTTTGACTGGAATCCAGAATCCAGCTGTGACGAGTCATTGCTCCAGGTAGCAGTCTGTACCTTTTGCATATAGTAATGGCTTTGTTTGATGTATTTTTGTATTTTTTGTACGGCTACATCTGCTGCTGTTTGGTTCCATTATGCACCTTCTCACCTCATAACCACAGCTGTGTTGCATTATTACTGCTACTCTAACAGACACGTCCACTTTATATTCCATCATAGTTCATAATACACACATAGACAATCTCATCTTCAACTTTTCATGTTCACAATTAAGGTATAGGGATTCCTTTGTGTAGAAAATCTACGTAGCTGCAAGTTATATATAAACCTATACCCTACTGTGATCTAAAAAAAAGAGCTTTTATGAGTTTTACCAAGGTTTAACAGCTCAGAATACCCCAGGAAGTCGGACTAATGAAAACCCAAAATGTGAAAAATGTGAAAATCTGGGCATAAATCCATACACGGCACTGAATGGTCTCTTTTGACTGTTCTCGTGGCTTGAGGCATATTTCCTGTTTCTCGTGTAAAAGAAATAATGCAAGTGCACTCTCGAGGGTTTCCAACAGCGGCGTTTGGCAGAAAACCGCCTTTGAGGTAAGATGAGATGCTGCGTTGTCTGTTGACAGCAAACAGAGTCTAGGGATTCGAGCTAAACTGACAGAGGATTCAGACAACGAATCACACAGACATTTACACTCATTTCCTTTACACAAACAAGAAAGCACAGAGCCTGTGCACATATTAAAGGAACGATGTCCCAGTTTATTCACAATGGATTAAAATGGACAGAATGGTATATGTCATTTGATGTGCTCTTCGGAGGGATCTATAGTGACTCCTAATGATAATATTCATGTAAACATTCCAGCGTATTACAGTGTTTTAAAGCATCGTTGCATCATGGGCTGTTTTTCGTGTTAATGTCGCAGTGCAATTCAGTCAGTTTGTAACGATTCTTTAGTGTGTGTCAAGCACTCGGCTAATGAGAAAAAGTCACAGTGAGGATAATGAGTTCAGATCACATTCAGCATACAAGTGGTTTATAGATGCAGCACAAAACAATTAAGAAAACGTTGAAGCTGCTTAACTGGGTCAAGAACACAATGTATGCAAAGGAATCAGACAACAGACAGTCCCTCAGGAAACATGCTAGATTATTTGATTATTTGATGGAGCATGCTCTTTTTTGTGTGATTTTATGCAGTGAAATTGAGTGCATCTGCAAAAAATGTGAAAAGTTGCGAATATATGCAGGAACTGGAAAAACATGCATTTCATTGGGAAAAAGATGACTGTTCTCCCACAGCCTGTTCTGACAAGGCTACTACTAAATTAAAAATGTCTAATTACATCCTACACTAAGCAAACATACATGAAATAAACAGAAACTGCATCACAGACAGTTATATTTTAGTTCTGTATTCTCTAATCATGGCTCAAACAAGTGTCAAAAATATAGTAATTACTTCTTGCTTCACCAAAGTCATGTAAAAGGTGTTATCTATTTCAAGATTATCATGTCAATTTTTTTCTATTATAATATTTTATTTCGATTTCTCATGAGACAATATTATAGTTACATTCATACACTACATGAATATATTCATAACCCACAATAACAGGATCAGAGACAACAAGCAAAACAACAAAACACATAAATAAGTGAACCACATGAGTCACAGAGACATATGTTGACCTCTGACCTCCTAAGTCCTATAAGTCCCGCTCAGGTATAGAGCCGAACCAATGTGGTGTGCTGGTAAAATTTCCATGTAGTTTATAGATGGTTCCTATATCTTGTAGTACATCCTACTTCTTTTTTTCATCCAGAAGGTTACTTTCTCCAGGTTCACACAACTGTGACTTCTTCAACCACGTCTTGATTCGAAGGGGGGCAGAGGCTATTATATCCTTTATGTTCATGTGACATTGCTATCACTGTAGCAGAAGTCATTTTCAAATCTTTATCTTGTGGTGATTATTTGTTGTGTTTTAACGTATGTCATTTACTGCTTTGCTTTGTCTGTTGCATGGATTTTTCTTGACAAATCTGCTGCATTTTTCACCATCACACAAGACAATGATGTTGAGCTTCACATAAGTTGCTCCCCAAGTAGTGGCATTGCAATATCTTTTAAACTTCATGCAGAAAGATGCAGAGATTATGGAATCATGTGAGCCATGCATATTTTCCATGAAAGTATGCTATTATTGTTGTGAATGTGCATAGATTTGACAAAATACCAATTCCTCACTATCTCCTTGTCAATGCGTCAAGGAATTGCATTTCTCTGGAGGGACTGAACAGAGAAAAACAGACGGATAACAGTGATCAGTGTTAAGTAAGTAAGTAAAGCGAAAACACAACAGCCTTTCTTTCTTACCTACAGGGACACCATCGCCAACAGTGTTCATCAGGCTTTGTTGTTGTGAGGCGTGAAAATGCTAACCATAGTGCAATATATATATATATACACACACATATA
>JAPTHA010000019.1:7201754-7214244 GCA_029814585.1 Gymnapogon annona | reverse complement strand
GGTCTGGGCCTCCCTGCTTAGACTGCTGCCCCCGCGACCCGGCCCTGGATAAGCGGTAGAGGATGGATGGATGGATGTACTCAGCTCCATATACAGTAGTTGAACATGTGTGATGGAGAGGGTGGGATGTTAATATGCGTCTCTCTGCGTACTGTGTAGTTCATATTGTCAAGGTTTGGTCTTGTCTTGTCTCACGCTGTTTGGTTCTGGTCGGGTTTTGTCGTGGCTGACGCCTCTGGCCTTGTTAATGTGGGTGGGGGGGCGTGGCCTGATGGTGACCAAATGTGATTGTTGTGTGATGTAATGCTGTAGTGTAATGAAAAATAAAAAAAATAAAATATCAAGAAACCCCGAGGTGAGTCTGTTTAGATGAGCTGTCGATAGATATCGTGAAGGCACTGTGTCCAGGATGGTCTTCATCTTATTCTTCATCATCTTCTGCATCTTTGTTGCCTTATATTAGCATTTTCTTCTTGTCAGTCATGTATGGACTGTGATTGGATGAGCTGAGTTCTCCTCCAGTGAAAGTCCCACCCACTACTATTGGAGATGGATCTGCATCCAGACCACAGGACTAGAACATACAACACAACCTCACACATTCAACTGCTGTTGGTTCAGTAGAACAGGACACTGACATACTGGAACTATTTGTATTTGTAGTTAAAGCAGAGTCTGGTTCAGGTGAGACTGTTTACTTCGCGTTGTATTCATTAGTGAATAGCATTTACCAGTGAACAGTTTGAATAAACACTATAAAGACATGTTTGCACAGGCAGCAGCGTCTCATTTTCACTGATCAAATATTTGCTTCATTTCCCACCAAAACATGACCTTCACATTTACCTTGAATAAAGCGGCTCGTGTTTCTGTCAACCTTGTAAAATTACAGATTAAAAAACAAAATCAGGGCCTCAGCACAAATCAATATATCGCTGGATCTTGAATAAGCTTCATGTATTTATACTGAAATAAGAGGCACATGTCGGTGTGTATTCACTGAAAACCTACATCCAACTACTGCACAACAAACTGCTCAAGCTCACCCTCGCGGCAGCAAGTTTCCTGTTTGCATATTTTTGCATCCTGAGTAGAATTGAACACGACACTATTGAACAAACTAGCGGGTAAAAAGCAAACCTACCTTTACAGACTGCCACTGCAAACAGGGTGGTCAGCAGAAAGAGATGCATCGCTGCAGGCATTTGGAAGATAGACTCTGCCGGTGGTCCTAGTCTTCACACACACACACACACACTCACACACAAAGGCACTACATCCTTGATAGCAGGATGTGTCGAGCGGTTGGAGGAGGCAGGAGGTGTTTTATCCCACACTGCCGAGTCAGTGTTTAAACAAGACTGTGTTTGCTTACAGCTCCGTCCCTGCTACGTCAGACAGCTGTTACCCACGATAACACTTAATTTCTGCACTTACTCCAGCACCTTGTTGTTCTTTCCATTTAATATTAAACGTGCAAAGACTTTTCCTGTCTACTTTCACAGTAATGTTTTGTACAGTTTGTTTCAGTTCAATTCATAGTAGTGGGGGAAAAAACATTTTCACCCTTCAGATTTTGCGCAATCTCAAATATTGTCAGACATTTGCAGAAAAATCTTTTTCCTGTTTCCTGAGGACCAGAGCCATACAGTGAGAGAGTTGCGTTTTTCAGCCTCTGGTTCCAAACAAACCACACACTGTCATGTTCCCCTGTGGGATAGACAGCAGCCAGTGTGTTTTAAATATCCAAATAAACCAGACACAAGTATATTTCCAATAATGTATGTGTGTTTGTGTCATTTCTCCTTTGGCCTAGTGTGGTTTAGAACTGAAAATACATTTATTGATTTAAAAAGTTTTACATTTGACATAAAGTTAGCATCTAGTTTTATCACTGTAGCATGTGGGTGAAGGAAATGAGTGCAGAAAAAAATACAAGTGCAGGCATCACATGCCATTACGAAACGTGAATAAATTCATAACACAATCAAATAAGTTTCAAAGTACATCCATATTTCTACCCCCAGTAAATAACATCAGTTAGTATATGACCTCAGACGATAAACCAAAGCCAATAACATCAGTTCAGTAAAACAACTCCAATAAACTAGTGTTACCTTACAAATGCCATCTTTTGTAATTACAGTGGTTAAATTTCAACAGCTGGACAAGTCAAGCTACAGTAGCTCCCTATGGGGCTACAGGTGAAAATCCAGTACAACAGGTTGAATATGATAGATATGTATACAAACACTAACACATACTACTGAAAAAAGGAATAAGTGCCTAAATGTCACTAATACAGGAATTAGAATTAATGATTTGAAGGATGATGATATCTTATTAACCTACCTGTTCCGACACAGCAAAACTCAATGTTTGGAAATATAAACTTTTTTTTTTTTTAAATGAAAATGTCGACTGCTTTGGGTCTGACCGTGTCACATAGACATAAACACATGCAAAAATTTTTTTTAATTATTAACAAGAAAAAAAAAATCCTATCACTTTCATTATGTCATGTCTTGTATGTTTCATTATTTTGCTCAAACATCCACCATGTGGTGAATGGAACAATACTTAAGAGTTCAATGAGTGAAGAGTGATTCTTAATGTAGTATATCACCAGTGTATTATTGACTTTGCATGTTCAATATATTTTAAAGAGGGTACAGGAAATATAGGAAAATTAATACCATAAGTCATGTACAGAAACACCCTTACTTATGAAAACACAATAAGTAGAATGGTATGGCGTGAACTGTTACAATGGCCAGTTAGTTATCTGTTCTGCTCTGTTTTTCATCATCTGAACACTGTAGGTGCTCTTATAAGCTACGTGCTGAAAATGAAACCACACACAGAGTGCAATTATTAGTGACATGTTGCAGTGAGTGAATAATGACGCCTCCGCCTTGTGCAAATGTGATAAGAAATGAAAAACTTCACAAGTCAATGAGTCACAGATTAGAATCAGAATCTGTTCAATTGCTGCAGTTTGTAGGAAAAAACATTTACCCTAACCATTGCTTGTTTTTTTTAATATGCTCATAACTACATATCTACTACGTATTCACTGTTAAATGTCTCTGTTATTTGTATGTTAATGGTAAATGGATAGCATTTATATAGTGCTTTTCTACACATCCATGGCACTCAAAGCGCTTTACATTGGCCTCACACTCACCTATTCACAAACACCAGTGAGTGGCTGCTGCCATCTAAGGTGCTGCCAGGCTCCACTGGGAGCAATTTAGGGTTCAGTGTCTTGCTCAAGGACACTTCGACATATCGAGAGCCAGTACCATTGGACGACCCGCTCCACCACCTCTGCCACAGCCGCCCCAAATAATGGTGTATTCTTCTAACTGTGCTATATTTCCTGCTGCCTGTCTGGACCAGGATTCCTCTACAAAAGAGGTTCTTGACCTCAGTGGGGGTTTTTTTTCAGGTAAAAAAAGTTTGAATAGAAAAAAAAATACACTCCAAATATCAGTAAGTAGAGTTTCCATTAAATGAACCATAAATGACATAATACAGATACAGAGTTCCTTTACAACAGATTTAATGTCTACATTTGATGCTTCCTCTTTAAACCCTTTACACAAACACATCTCTTCTGTACATGACGCCTGTTTCAAATAATGGGGAATCTGTTGAACAGCCATGACGGAGCATCATTGACACTTCAATAATTAAAACCACAAAATTAGAAATGCATCTAAGGATGTCATAGATTTTCAAGTCATTTGTAGGCAAATATAAAATTGCTGATTGAAAATAAATTACATGCACATCTTAAGTCTTTCATGAATCAAACAAATCCACACGGCTATGGATTCTGTTGTCATAAATATATAATATATCCTACACCGAAGAATCAACACTTTTTTTCCATGTGTCTCGGACGCTTCCTCAGAGTTAAAACTCTAATTACAGTATTTGGCATGAATGGCAGTAGTCTCAGACCACATATTAAGGCAAATTACACATAAAATACAGGGAAACTGTGAAGCTGCCAGGTGACAAAACCTTTCTATTCAGGTTTTATGGAGTCACAGATGTTGGACACCAAAGGACGACCATTTAGACGAGGAGCCATTAACATTATGAACCTCTCTGCCCCAATGTCAACGCCGACAACTGGGTCAAAGTGTAAAAACCTATCATTTGACGTTCAAACAGAGATGAGAGTGAGTGTCAGTGTCCCGGCTGTCCACCCCTGAGATGACCTTGAGGAGCAGAGAGAATGTACCATCCAGGCAGAAATAAACTCAACTAAAACCAAACCAATAAAAGGAAAGTGTTCCAGCGCTTCAGTTGCAGGAACATGTGTTAGTGTTTGATGGTCAATGTGGAATAAAAGGCCAGAGCGTACTCATCACAGAGCTCTGTCATGCTCAGGCCTTTTCTTTGAGGGGTTTGGCGCTGAGATCACTTCCTGCTGTGCGTCGACTGAAGCACCATCTGAAACTTCAGAGTGACTGTCCTGTAAAGAAACAACAAACACACATCAGTCTCATCACTGTCGTCTCACTCACACTGCCAGGCAATGAGCCCCTTGACATGCCCATAAATATCCCACAAGTTGCCACAGCTCTTCCCTGCAGTGGTTTGGGCCACTCCGTCTCCCTCAAGGGACGACCCAATTAGTGTATTGTGTCCACCTGTTCCACGCTGCGCAACAGCTCTGCATCAGCCATTAGTGGAGGATGAAGGGGCCGATGTAGACGTTGCGCGGCGTGGAGTCATCTGTTCTGTTCGGTTTAGTTGGAGTTCTGTTTTAATCGACATTGAGCCATAACCTGGACTGTTTGTTCTGCATTTGGACTCTGTGCTGGACTCTGGCTTCTGTGTACCAGGTTTTGTTTCTTGTCATTGCACTCATTGTTTGTGTGGTTTCATGTTGTGTGTTTTTTTTTTGGTTAATAAATCTTCTATGTTCCCCTTCAATTCCGTGCATTGGAATTGAATGGTCATGTCCATCAGCGAACATGACCAAACTTCTGCTCATGTTTCACTACATCACATCTGATTACTAATTTAATTGTTTTGACACATGTGCAGGTGTAAAAAAGCTAAATGACGTGTTCCAATATTTTTGTCTATATGGTTTCAAAACAATATTTCCTTAAGGTTTAATGTTTGATTTTTCTTCCTTTAGTCCAGGGGTTTCAAACTCATTTCACTGAGGGGCCACATTGAGGTACATTTGAACTTAAGTGGGCCAAACCAGTAAAATAATGCCATAATAATGTATAAATAATGTTGCCTCGAAAGTTTTCTCTATGTTTTTAGAGTGAAACAAGTCAAATTATATGATGAAAATGTTCACATCTAAAAACTATCCTTTTTCAAGCAGCATGAATAAACACGAACAAACTGAAAAGATAAGGATAATTTTAACAATATTATGCTTCAGTTTAACATTTACATATGCATTATAACTCGCATAATATTTAATAACAGGCAGAATATTGTTAAAATTGCACTGACATTTAAGTTGTTTCAGGTTGTTCATAATTGTTCAGGTTTTTCACACGTTTTGTTAAATACTACTTTATTTCACTGTAAATACTTGATAAGATTTGGAGTTGTGAGTATTTTTAGGTTATTGTTTAATATAGTAGTATATAGTGTTAGTATTTTATTGGTCTGGCCCACATGATGGTTGAATTGGTCTGAATGTGGAACCTGAACTAATATTATCATTAGTATCTTCAGTGTCATTTCTGCACAGATTCATCTGAAGGGCCAGACTGGACCCTTTGGCGGGCCGGATTTGGCCCCCGGGCCATATGTTTGACACCTGTGCTTTAGTCCAATGTGACAAATGTAGATGTTAGTTGGTATGAAATTATTTACAGACAGAGCAGGAAAAATATTTGAGAAATTTAGAGTTACAACATTTTAAAATCCTAGTCATAGATTTAAAAAAATAAACAAACCTATGTTGAGAGAAATTAAGTCAAAATCATTTGACGAATTTTGGAAACAAAGATAATAATTTAATCTAAATTAACCAATGTAATGATATTCATCCCACTATAAAACTATATTCTGATATTAGTCTTTATTATTTTGTATCTCAGACCCCTGTTAGAAAACAAACACCTGGATTCAAAGTGTCCTCATACTTTTGTTTACATAGTGTAAATCCTAAAACACACGTTACACCTGAGTTTACCTGCTGTATCTGACTCACTCTGTGTTTGAGGTAGGAGAGGTAAGTGTCCCACCCTAAGGTGACCACGTTTATGTACACGACACGGAATTTGGGCGACAGGAAGTAGAAGTTGACCATCTGAGCTGCGGGCCACACACACCAGTCTGCCTGTTGAGGGAAAAAACACACACACCATGTAAGCATAAACCAACCCCACAGAGCAAGCATCATTCAAACTGAAAGAAACCGCGGGAAGCCTTGGCTCGGCTCCACAATGCCAAATGTGACTCAGTGTTGGCATCAAAGTTATAGCACTCACAGGGTGTGTTCCCAGAGTTACACCATCATAGTCTGAGTGACAAAGGAAACAGGTGATTTAGTGGAAAGAGGCCTCCAAACCCGGTAAACTGATGACACTGGGGCTGGAAAGTGTGAGAAAATAAACATGTTATGTCCACAATGGAGCAAAAGATTCTGGGAAAGTTCTCCTCCTTGTCAGACAGCAGGGAGGAGAACTTTCCAAGCTGTAGGTGAAGTACAAATGACAGAATACATTCATGTGGTTCTTCATTTAGTCACGACGTTCTGTTCAGAATGTGAAGCTCGAAAGCAAAATAGATTGGAGCTGCTTGTTGGATTTTTTGTAAATATAATGAAATAATGTAATGTATTTAAATAGTCATTTCTGACCTAAAAGTCAATATCATAGACTAAAGGCACAACATTTTCCCTTAAGGAATGTGGTATAAAATTAAAATACTCCAAATTTAACAGATTTTAACATTGAAGATCATGATCATCGCATAAAATATACAACAGAAAAAACAATTATTTACAAACATCTGTGGATTTGTATTTTGTTATTTGTCTTCCATCCTTTAAGGACTCAGCTCTGGCATCATTAAAACACATATTTCCAATCCAGCGTTTCGTCACATTTGACTCAAGAGTCTTTGTACAAATCGGGTGAATTTTGTCCCAAGCATACGATGAATGAACATTGTTTGTTATAGGCACTTACATCATGATGAAATGTCTGAGCTTTTTTACTTCTATAATCAAAGCATATGAGAACTGGTGAAAAAGACACATAAAGCTACAAAAAGTCCAAGATTGAAAACAATGAAGTAATAAAAACACTTCAGAACAACAGGTGAATATGTGTGATGATGTTCTTCAACATCATCTTCTTCTGACTGGGGTCCACATTTTCTGGGCATAAATAAACCGACCTCTGGAGCTGCAATTTCCGTTGACATGTGAAACTCCTTATCTGAACGACCTGTCACCAACATTGACTGGAAATGAGAGACTGTACCTGTAACAGTGGCTACAGGTTGACTCACCCACAGACTGAAAAACCCTTTATTAACTAACATGAACGACATGGGACATCTATGTGAACGCTCGGTGCATCACACTGGCATCTCTGCTCTTATTTATGGTCTGTTTTCTTTGCTTCTGCTCTAATGTCATGGTTATGGTCCTTTTCTTGGATTTGCAAAGATTTATGCTTTTGACCACATGTGTCAAATATGAGGCATGGGGGAAATATTATTTTTATAGCCTACAAATACAACTTTAATTTTTTTTCTCTGGAAATTTAAATGTTTTCATGTCATTTTCCTGCATTTAGACTAAAAGAAAGTATCATTTCACAAAGAAACATGAATGACCAGAACAAATATAAACAAACCGAAATGTCTGAAGAGAAGTGTAATTTTATCATTATTCTACCTGTTACTACATGTACTGTGTAGTTGTAGATCTACTGTGATCTTTAAGTTGTAATGTACATGTATAAATTATAAACTGAGGTATAATATTGATAAAATCCCTATCTTTCTTAAGAGTGTTGACGTTGTTAATGTCAAATTGTTTTAAAGGACAGTTTGTGAACGTAAACATTTTCATCATATGAGGAAAGTTTGGAGCTGACATTTTGATCATGTTATTTTAGTGGCCCCTCCCACTTCAGACCAAATCTGGATGAATTTGGCCCTTGAACTAAAATGAGTACGACACCTCTGCTTCAGGCTGTAATAAAGATTGGATAAGTTAATGAGTGTGTGTCTGTTTATCTACTGTTGTAGATTTGCAGGGAGGATCACATAACATACCTTATAAAACTCCCAGAACTTGTCCTTAAATTCCTTCCATCCGTCAGATACGGTGCGTCCCTCTGCTAAACCCATACCTGTAATAAACAGACCAGGTGTGCGTCAGTGCTAATTTCACGACTTCAGATAAGGTGAGAGTGTGTGTTACCAACGTCAGTCGGATTTGAAATTTTTATCGCAGACACTCTTTGAACTTATCATCTTGTGATACGACATACTGTGTCTTCTGTCACACCTCACTGAGGTCTGAGGATGACCTTTGACCCCCTTCTCTGTCTAATGTATGTTTGAAGACATGCCCTGGGTTATAAAAAAGTGCACAAATCTCACACATCAGTACAAATCTGTGAAATTCTCCTCACCTAAAAAATACCACATCCCCAAAGCCGGTGAAGCCACCATCTGGTCCACTAAGACCTTCTTCCCGATGGTGTTCAGAGCTTTGCCCACGTACACTCTGTCCAGCCACGAGTACCAGTAGTGCAGCACGGGGCCCATGGAGCAGCCCACAGCAAACATACGACCTTTAAAGAACAGAAAACACACAAAAATGAAGAATTTATGACCATTGCTCTTTCAAAATGTCATGAGATGCAGAACTTTCCCTGTAATAAAAAGGATTTCTGTTCATGAAAAGATGAAGAAAGATAGACGACCCCCCTGACCCCCCTCCAACCAACACATGCTTATAAGAAGTCAATAGTTGTGTGAACCTGGAGAAAATATCCTACTCAATGAAAAAAAGGAAATATGATGTTTTATAAGATATGGAACCATTTATAAACTACATGGAAAATTTACCAGCGCACTAGATTGGTTCAGCTCTATATACCCGAGCAGGGCTTGTAGGACTTAGGAGGTCAGAGGTCAACAAAAGTCTCTCCGTGATGGCGGCGGTTCACTTATTTATAGTTTTGTTTTGTTTCATCTGTTGTCTCTGATTCTGTCATTGTGGGTTGTGAACTTTATTCAATATTATTTTTAAAAAAAAAGATGGATGACAAAATGTAGAGTATTTAGTGAAGGCCGCAAACCAGTAAAACAGCACTCAGACTTAAAGGTTTCCATCAGAGATAAAAACACAAGATCATTTAATATGAGATAAAGATAAATCTGTAAAACAATGAGATGCATCATCAGATTACTGATCTAAACTGTAGATTTTTCTTTTTATTTGGTGACATATTTTGTGAACTAAAGATCATATTCAGTATTCATTACAATAAAAAAACATCTGGATAAAACTAACACAGCTGCATAGTTCTTGTTTATTTTGAATGTGTCATTAAAGGCCAACACACAGAACATCTGTTTATGAACTCAAGCTACAATTCCTACGTTTGCATGAGAACCTGATGTACAATAGAAATGGAAGAACATCAAACCCTCTTTTAATTTGTTTTTTCATGGATTTATCAAGTACTACAGTTATTAATAATTTGAACAGAAATGCCAGAAAAGTAATTTATTGTAAATCAAAGTCCTTGCTGTTTTACATCTCATTGACCTTTGTTTACTTTCTTGTTTATTTGTTTTTTTACACAAATTTTGCTCATATTTTTTCATCAATTTCAATATGTATTAGTGTTTTGGAGGGTTTCGTTTGAACTGTTGCCAAGTTTATATGGTTCCTCACTCCACCATAGTTTGTATTATATTTTCTTTTTATATCTGTAACCTTTTCCTGTGTTGGTTGTAAAAAAAAAAAAAAAAAAAAAATTAAATGTACAATGGAAAAAAGTCCAAAATGGAGAACAGCAGCAGCAGTGCAGGACAGCATTC
Organism: Gymnapogon annona; assembly: GCA_029814585.1. Taxonomy (NCBI): domain Eukaryota; kingdom Metazoa; phylum Chordata; class Actinopteri; order Kurtiformes; family Apogonidae; genus Gymnapogon; species Gymnapogon annona. The sequence continues at coordinate 7,204,176 of JAPTHA010000019.1, read as the reverse complement.
GGATACGTATGTATGTAAACATGATGAGGTTGTGCTTGCTTTTTTCACTGTTTATAATACTAGTTACACCGAATTTCTGTTTATAGTGCTGTTTACACTGATGTGTAATGTTTTTCACGATTTATAGTACTGTTTACATTGATGTGTAATGTTTTTCACTGTTTATAGTACTGTTTACACTGATGTGTAATGTTTTTCACTGTTTATAGTACTGTTTACACTGATGTGTAATGTTTTTCACTGTTTATAGTTTACATTGATGTGCAGTATTTTCACTGCTTATAGTACTGTTTACATTGTCGTGCAATTCTTACACTGTTTTCAGTACTGCTTACATTGTTACAATGTTACTGTCCATCTTATTTATTTCTTATTTACATTGACTCTGTGAATTGTTGTTGACACCTCGCACTGCAGCCACTTATGGCTTTGGATTCACTTCAGCAATTTTGCACTTTTGTATTTTCCATGTTTATTTGTGTTATCAGTTGCCAGTATATGACATTTGGTCACCAGATTCAATGTGTTTGTCTGTGTAATAACAATAAAGGAAGTCTAAGTCTGATACAGACCTTAATGTTTCAAGTCCCTCACCTGTCCTGGTCCAGTCATGAACTCTGCTCGGGTCCTTGCGTTTTTCCCAGCTCTGTTGCAGGAAGTCTCCCAGGCCCAGCATGCTCCCGCTGCTCACGGTGTTGGTGAGCAGCAGGAACCGGCCCTGGAACAGCGGCCTCCAGAAGAAACGGATACGGACCAGGAACTCTTTGCCCGCCTGGGGAAGCATGTCAGAACCGCACAGAGCACTACCACCCGCTGGAGACGCACTGCTTTTCCCCGTGTGTGTGCGTGTGTGTTTACGCACAGAACAGTTACTCCGATGTGAACATTTAGATTCAATGTTTATGTGGTTTATTTACACTGAGTGCCTTTGACGCCTGGATGCTAATGTAGCTAACATGTAGCTAACTGTCTAAATTAAACCGCAAAGAATTAGCCGCACTGCATTTAACTGCAGACGCAGTGTGATTTAATCATGGAGCTCTGTTTGAACAATCACGTACTCATTTTAACTGAGTTACACACCACGTTTAATGACGAAACACTTCAAATATCACGTTTAATGACGATACCCTCTGTGTCCTGATGAACACGAAGGGACGTCACAGTCACATGCAGCAACAAACCGACAAGAACCGCACAGCAGACGAGACAGAACGGAGGCGAGTTTAGACAGCGGAACATTTGTTTTGCGCCCCCCAGTGGTTGGAAGGAACTACTGCATATGTCCGTGCACCGTTAATACTAAGAATTTGAATAACAATTTACAAAGCGAGAACGCGCAGGGTTTACAGATATATAAAGAAAATACAACACGAGCCATGATGGATTGAGAAACCATAGACAATAATCTGACAATAATTCGAACACAATACTGCGAAATATCAAGACATGTTTACCTTGTTTACCTACATGTGCTGCTGTGGTGCACAAATTTCCCTTTGGTGGGATCAATAAAGCTCTATCTGACCTTGTCTTATCTTAATCAAAATAAAGAAGCAAAATGACTAAAACTATTATCCCTTAATACACTTTTTAGATACACCTGTATTAGTCCCACAGGGGGAAATTTCAGGTTTCAATTTTTTTTAACAGGGATGCAGCTGGAACGACAACTTTGATTTCGATATTGCAAAAATTTTAGCTATTTGAGTGATACTCAAACATGTACCTTTATTGTACTCCTATCCTGATACACCTCAGAAGAAAATATTTTACTTTTAATCTATAATATCTATTTATCTGAAATTCTTTACTTTTACAGGCTTTTCATCCCCTTTATGTGGAATTGAAATACCTGTTTTGCCTATGATGAACACAAAGATATTAAAGATACAAAAGTAAGACATAGATGTACATCAACACTAAAAACATCTCATGATGCAGTCAGACCTGTAGGTTAGGGAATGTTGTCTGGTGTTGTACAAATGTAACTGTAATATTGTCTAATGTAAAACCAAAATAAAACATGAGCTCATTTAATGCATGAGTATAAAGTGTTTAAACACCGAGATGCATCAAGGGATTACTGATCTAAATTGTTTACTTTTTTATTTGGTGATTTAAAATAAATAAAATATTATTAATTTTTTTAATTTTTTTTTTCTAACTATCTCGGTTTTATTTTTCTTGTAATAATGCATAATAAAACAAATAGAGACAACCATTTGTACTGTTTGTAGTGCTGTTTACACTGATATGCAGCTCTCACTGTTTATAGTACTATTTTACATTGATACGTGGTGCTTCCACTAGTTGTAGTGCTGTTTATAGTACTGGTTACTGTTTACACAGATATTTGGCATTTGCACTGTTTATAGTGCTGTTCACATTGATGTGCAGTGTTCTCTCTATTTATAGTACT
>JAPTHA010000019.1:7188672-7201654 GCA_029814585.1 Gymnapogon annona | reverse complement strand
TATGACATTTCGTTACCAGATTCATTGTGTGTGTCTGTGTAATGACAATAAAGGAAGTCTAAGTCTAAGTCTATTTGCAGGCTTTTTTTACGGTTTTCCTAATAGTATGAGTACTATTGGGTGAAAACCACTACAGTGGTTACTACTGACCTCCTGATCAATAATTCAGACTCTCCGGCTGCGCTCATCAATAGTTAATATCAGGTTTAGTATTTGAGGTGGAATATTTCTTGACGGGATGCGTCACGGCTCTGGATTGGGTGAAACCCCTGTCAATCTTGTGCGTAACTCCTAAGGACCCGCCTGGTTGTCATTCATTTAACGTCAAAGATATTTGCTGAGTAAAGAAGGCGGTGATATCGAAATACCGGAAGTATATTGATCTTCAAAATAAAATAAATTACGCGCAGTGCAATGTAATTAGACTTAGACTTCCTTTATTGTATTATTTTATACAATATTGTTTTAAATTATATTGTTTTAATGTTATGTTGGATAAAACATTCACGCACTTGTATAATCAAATATGCAACTAACATTGTTTTTAAAAAATCATAACAGCACAACATTTCCCCTTAAATAATGTTGCAAAAAAGTATTCTATCACTATTATTTATAGCCTACTTCGCCACGGTCCTTGAGTAAAAGTACTTTTTTGCCACTGGTAATATATTTTATTAACAGGAATCAGATCAGGAAATTAATCATAAATTTACCTTCATGATTAACAGTCAATAATACAATTAAATTATTTCTGAAAATGTTAAATCATCTAAGTAAGTCGCTTATCATTTAGAAATACCATAAATAATATAACCAACTTGAAAATAGACCGAACAACCACCGCATACACGCGCTGTGTTTTCATATCTTTTAATGTGGAAGGTGTTTCCGGATGCTCTGTGTAAACTGTCTGACTTGACCTGGTGGTGTTTCTGCGGCTTCTGAACGCGGTGGAAAGCAGCCAGATAGAAATCTACAAAGGTAGGATTTCTGCATTTATACATCTATTCCACTAGTTTAAAAAACATTAATTTCTGTGAGCAGTCGTGGTTTGGTCTGTATTTACTGCTCAACATCCCCATTATTAAAACATAAAAGAGGAGATTTTGAGAATAAAAGCCCGTGGAGATAAGATGCTGCCTTTACAGCAGCTGTGTCCATTGTGTCAAAACCGTCACAGATGAAGCTGTGAAATGCATATATGCTCGTGTGCCTTGTATAGATGGATGTGGAGGTGAAGTGCTGCTGGTTTTTTGGAGGATCTCTGGTGTGACTCACGGCCTGTCCTGCAGGAAAAGGCGTTTCATACAGTCCGATGAAATCAAGAAGACTGGACATAGATATAGAATATGTGGAGCTTCAACCACAGACATGAACAAAACCATGTGAAAAACAGAGTAAAATAGGATAAATGAGTTTTACATATAGCCTGCGCTTATTTCTTTACCATTTTATTAAAGCAGTAGAAGGCATTGTACATATTAATTCATCAGTAATATGATCCATATAGGTGTAAATCTATATGTTTTCTATCTATATGAGCGTATAGACATATTGCATTACTGTAATAGTGCAAGCTATAGCTGGATGCATGTGGGTGTGCGAGGTCTGTTCATTAGGAATATAAATTTGGTAATATGTCCATCTGGGAGCTATGAGGAGCCTGTCTCTTTCTTGTGAAATACTGAATGAGAAATAAGAATGTATAGATTGTTCCAGAGTAATGCTGGGACTAGTATCTAACTCTGATGTTTTTTGGTTTTGCTTAAGAGGTTCGTTTCTGCCTTTTTATTGCATAAAAACACAGAACTCTTTGCTATAAAACTAAAATAAATCCTTCATTCCCCAACACGCACCTTTCCATACACACAATTTTAGAGAGTTTTGGTCATCGTGTCATGTATATTATGTATATGCACTGCATTATACAGGACTATTTTTCTTATGGGACTTATTTTATTAGAATTTTTTGCCTGACTGCTGAAGAAAATAATGCTAATTTGTTTTTCAGAATGGTAAAACAATGACAACTAAAGCTCTATTTTCTTCTATTCTGAAAAAACAGAACTGCACTGTTAAAAAGTGTTTTTTTTTAGTTCATCACAGCATCTTTGAATGAATCAGTTGTACAAATTTACCCAACAACCTTTAAAGAAACGCAAGTGTTAAATATATTAGATTGGTTTTATATAATTACACAATGTTCCTTTAATCGTTCCTTTAATAACTGCAATAGGGGACAATAATGATAGGAGTTGCATACAGTTGAAACAGTCTCGTAATGCAGCTTTACATAAACTGCTGTGTAATGTGTTTGACGTCGGCCACATCTGCACCCCTTTCCCTGACACACTCACACTGACGCATCTGCTGTTTCTCACGGCTAGAAAACACACCCGAGTTTTTTTCACAAACGGCCTCTAAACACAATCCGGGAGGTAACTGTGAGTCGATGTGGTTTATTCCATTTCTTATAATTATGAATTTGCCAGAATTTAGCAGAGGTTTTATCATCCCATATGGTGCAAAAACTGTCCTTAAGGGGCTCTGCTGTCCTGGTAGAAAGCTAGGACATTTCTATTCTGTTATGAACATAAAATGCAAAAAGCATTTTAAAAGTCACACAGGAGACAACTAGAGCACGGAAGCATTGATAAGTTGATAAGTTGTAGAAGAAGTCAAAACATTTCTGTGTGATTTTTTTTTTTTACCTGAGGTTGTCATCTTGGTCTTCTGATCATACACATTTATTTTATAGTATCAACCAAACAGTTTATAAGTTACATTAATTCCAAATTAACTACTAGTGTCACTGCGAAAAAAGGGGGAGTTTAAAAACAATATAGAAACAATAAATCTGAGTAGAAGGTGGTCAAAACAAATAAAATATTTGTCCATGCTGCAAGATAATAGCACTTGGTAAGATTTCTTGAATTAAGGTTGTTAAATCTACAAATAAGTGTGTCTACACATGTATCAACAAATGTACTGTTAAATTGAATAGAGATATAAATTCTATACATATATACATCTATGTTTGTGTGTGTGTGTGTATGTGTACAGAATTTAAAAACAATCATGTCAGCCAGCCAAGAAACAGTAGGGATTAATATAAATACCTTTTGACCAGGCTGGATACTGAGGATGGATATTATGGATCTGTCTTATGGAGGTGTTGTTATTTTTGTGTGTTCAGTGTGTGTGTGAGTGTGTGTGTATGTGTGTATTGCACTTGGGTAGTATGTGCTGCTGAATCTGGAGGCGTGTAAAATAGGATACATTTTTAAAAAATGATCTTGGTAAATCAACAATCAATGGTAAATCAATGATCTTGGCTTAAACAACAGACAGAATAAACAGACTAGACACATATAAACATTGCAGTCCTGACGTAGTGGGAGTCTGAGCTGCTTTTAGTCTGAGACGGCCTGGATTCACCTGCCTCTTCAATCCCAAAAAAATAAAACATCCACCTCCCACATCTATCTGCTCCCCTCGCTGCGTTCCCTCCCTGTTTGCTGTGGAGGGGAAAAAAAAAAAAAATGAAGTGATGCTATTTTTAGCATCCCCTCCTCTCCTCTGCATCCCCACACTTCCTAGAAAAGGAGGCACGTGATTGGAGGAAAAGGGGAAAAATGCCATCTCAGACAACCTGAGAGGAGGACGGCAGCTGCATAAACACCAGCGCCGCTGCTGCTGAGAGGAGACATCTTCTGTTTTAGCACAATGGAGGAACTGCAAACAGCACCCACTGCAGATGTACACACACAGACCAATAGGGAGCTTTTGTTACATGTCTTTTGTGAAGTGACAAGAATGACGTGAGATCCCAGATAGCAAAATGATAATGGCTTACATTTGTCCCAAAACTTGCATGCCATTTTGGGAAGGATCTGGGGGGAATGTGCCCATAAATTACCCACATTTGACAAGCCAAAATCCAAAAAATCTAACCAATGGGAACCAATTGTCACCTAAAAACAAATTTTTGACTTCCAAATTAAAGCCATAATTGTCCCTGAAAAACCCAAATATCCACAATGCAGCAAAAAATTAGCCAAACCTGGCCCAAAGTGAGGCCATAATCCCCCCCACCCTCACCCCCATTTTAATAACGCAATGACAGACAATTTGGTTTTACTAAACATGCATTTATAATATTTCAATTATGTGGATACCTCTATGTTGCTCACTCTTAAAAAAAATTCGGAATCGGAAATGGAATTCCATATTTGGAGTCAGAATTTTCTGGTTTTAACTCAATCTTCTGCCTTGCCATAAAATGACAGGCCATCACTAACCTTAGTCCTTAACAGCAACATCAGGCAGTACAAAACATAATAACACTGGTGGTGATACTAGGATTCAATCTACAAGATAGAAACAAAAAACCTCTTTTACTTAGGATTGTCCAACAGTCCAAAGACTGGTTGCCAAATTTTGAAATATGCACTTAGTCGATTACCCAATGTGAATCTAATTTTTTCCAAATGTAGCACATTTCCCATGTCTTTTAACCACATTTCAAAATTTCTCAGCGTTTTGGCTAATGAGACATATTCCACAACTCAGCCATAACCTCCTTATCTATTACAGATAACCTTAATCATACCACAGTTAAGCCAAAAGGCTTTTATAATGCCAATAGAGCCAAAAATACAAAATGTATAATACTGTCAAAATATTTGCTGTCTGGGATCAGACACAATGATGTCAGGATTTTTCCTTTGGGTTGTGGAGGGTTTCAGATCCTGTCAGGTGTGTAATTGAAGTTAGCTGACTAAAAATTCCGTATTGTTGCACTGATTTTGGATCTGTATTAGTACAACATTTAGAGCATTAATGCATAGGTAATTATTCTATTTACATATTAAGAATGTACTTATTCTTAATGCCAGCACGTTATTCCAGTTTTATTACATTATTGGACTGCGTTCATGTTGAAAAACTCCTCAACAAAAATGAAAATACAAATCTCATTAAAGAAAAGATCTCTTGTATAGTGACACTTGTTACCTCGACCACCTGTTGCCACAGTAACAAAATGCCTGCTGATGGTTCAAGAGAGTGGATCACCAAAGGTCTCACATGCACTTTGTTTAAGGGAAGGTCTGTGACAATGCCCCAATGTATTACACCCTGCAATAGACCAGGCCCAAGTGAGGTTTGAACTCATGGCCCCGGTTTACGAGACACAGTGCTCTAACCACTGAGTTATGGGGTCACAACTATGTCCCTTATCTCAACACAATTTTGCCAAACGACAGTAAAGTCTAACTCTATTATCTTTTCTCTAATATAATGGACTGTAGGTACCAATTGTAAGAGAATTGGTTCCACATTGCAGGGGCTAGAGTGTTGGTCTACTAAACAAGGGGTTGTGTGTTCAGGTCTCACTAGGACCTGATCTCTATATACATGCTACATTGAACGTGGTCTTCCCTTATTAAAAAACAAAGTGCAACTATGAGCTTTGTAAATTGGAGATGATCTGGTCCCTACCAGGGTCGCCACAGCAACTCCAATTCACATATTTGATTTTGACAAGAGTTTTTACATTGGATGCACTTCCTGACACAACCCTTGTATTTATCCAGGCTTGGGACAGGCTCAATGAGACCTTGAGGCTACAGTTGTAGGTAGTAGCGTGAAGGGTCCTGCCCAAGGACCCACACTGGACACTCATCCCTGGAACCGAACCCAGGTCCCCTATGCACCAGCCTGCTGCCTTACTGAGCTATACAACCACACCATCACGCAGTGGCTAAACTCTAAAACTCAGCACAGCGGTGTAGACTTCATTGGAAGGGTCAGAGGTCAAAAGGCTGCTTACTTCACATTTATACAACCGCAGTAATTGTGAATGAAATTGATTTCAGTTTTTGTCCAGTGAGCATTGAAAGAGGCCAGGCCATTTGGATGATGAATGGATGGAGCTTTATGCATACAATCCTGCCAAAAGTTGAATCATGCTGAGTTTTAGTCATCTGACGATTAATCAGTGCATACCTTTGAATCCTTGTCTCAAAGGAGACGTCAATATTTTAGCATTTAGTCGTGTTTACCCTCTTTAACTCTTCTCCAAGAGAGTCAGTGAACAGATGATGAGACATTTTTCCTGGTAACACTCAATACATGTGACAGTTTGCATCCTAATTATTAAGACAAATGGTTGAAATTGACCAAACATCAACCATCTACGTTGTTTTGTGTTCAATTTGGTTTGAGCTCAGTGTAGCTGAACCCCTGCATGTCAAAATGCAAGGGGTTGGACTATCACAGTGTTTCTCAACAGGGCGAAACCTCTGGGCCTTCTGTAAGCCCTGACTCAGAACAGAGCACCCCCCCCAAAAAAAAAAAAAAAATTAGGGGCTGTGGTTCAAGATACCCGAACCCTAATCATTACCGGGCTTAGTGAGATATAAATGGACACTGAAGTGCTAAAATGTTCCAACTGTTTTGGTATCAAAATTGTTTTCTTTTTTACTGCTTTTCAAGCAAAATGCCAAAACAAATGTCATGACAAAAGGCTTTATTCATGAATAAATATTTGAATCTTTTTGTGGTACAGCTGTGTTGAAATGAGGAATCAGATTCACAAATACATAAACTACTGTATGTATTCAGGAGTTGGACCATGTTGTTTTTCATCATTAGGTGTTAGCAGTTAATTCACCACTTCTGCTGTCTAACGTCTACTGACAAGGTATTTCGCAAGGTAAACAAAAATCACAGCATTTCACTTTTGGCATCGAACTGAACTCAGACTCTCTATGTCTGAAATGGATTGTAAACATCACCCCCGCTTTAGTTTTCAACTTTAACAACTCTGTCAGTGTCTCGGTAACTGTCTGAGAGCAGGAAGGTGTTTTGCTGAGCTGAGATCAGTTCAGAATTAGCCGTCAGCCTACAGGAAGCTGCTCAGCCCTGATTAAATGTGCCTCGATCACCGGCTGCGGCAGCACTTAGCCCCGGATCAATCAGCATCTGAGAGACGTCAATCTTCTTAAGGTGACAGGTTTAGGGCACAGTTTCATGATGTCATTGTCCCGTGCAGAAAGTGATAAATCGTCTTAATCATGATTAATTACTGACAAAGACCAAATAAGTTGAATGAATAGTTAGGCTGTGGCATTCAGTTTGAATGATGTGTTGTCAGTATATTTTATGATTACATGACTTATTATTCTTCTATACATTCTCCTTTAGAGTTTCTTTAGTCCTTTGGCGCATTTTGTAGCCCATTTACTAATTCAAACCAAATCTTTGGACTTGTTTGTTGAAATCACTGAAAATGCTTGAAAGTCTTGTGTTTTCAAGGTCTCAACAAAACAGTGCATTTCCATCTAAACAACACCAGACCCCACTGAGACTTCAACTCACGACCCCTGGTTATCAGGCTTCTGTAGAGCTTGGTGATGAGCTGATCATTGAACCAGGTGTGATGGAAGAGGGAAATATCTGAAACATGCAGGACACTGGTCCTCGAAGACCTGAGTTCAGCATCCATTGATAGTTCAACTTACTGGTACCACTGAAACTGAAGTTATTGGTGCTTGGAGGTGGAAGAGGTTGGTTCACCAACATACAAAGGTTGTAGTTCTGTAGTGGAAGAAATCAACTACTGAAGAAAATTAAAACATTTCAGGCTGTGATCTAGTTCCTTTGTTTAATGAGAGCACATGGTTCCGGTCGGAAAAATGTAACACAGACAAAGATGTTCCTTCACCCAGTGCTGTGTGTCTCTCTCTGAGAAAAAAAACAGAACTCTGGCTATCTTAAACCACGTGGGTGGGGTTTTGAGATTCCCGCCAGAATGAGCTACATCCAATCACATTACTGCTTCACACACACACAAAGAGTCGTAAAATGCAAAGCTAACGAGTCACGCCTGGTGTCATGATGAGTCATGCCGGGTGGGTGGGGCAATACAATCATATAAGGGAATAGTGGAAAATACAAGATGGATGCTTAACTGTTCAAAATGGAGGGTGAACCCACATGGTTGGGAGAACAAAGGAAACAGAATAGCATGCACAATACACAATATAATATGAAAACAATAAAAAACCCAACAAATTTCTACCACAGTTCCATTTTGTTTAGAAAGTTAAGGGTGTGATAGAGATGAGAGAGAGATATAACATTATTTATCCCATGAATGTGTAAATTTGTGCGTTACCGCAGCCTAATACAAAGAGTAGAAATAAGAATAGACAGATATACATCAGCTGAATTCTTATACAACATACACAATACGCATTTGCACCACAAACACAGAAAACCATCCAAAGTTATGAACAGAGTCTGGTGTCCGTGAGCCAGGTCTCCATGAACAGCAGGAGGCTGTACTCCCGCTGCATTCTGGTTAGCACCGTTAGCTCTTCCATCTTGTTGGGTAAAGATCTTCTGTTACCCGTTAGAGAAGATGGAACGCTTGGTTTGCACCGTCTCCTCCTCTCCGGTACTTGCTCCAGCTCTGCAAACTCTCCCTTGACACCGTAATTCCTTCAGAATCTTGGGTCGCTCTCCCAGGAGTATCTGCTGATGCTACCTACAACAGCTGATCCCGACTGTAAAACGGACTGGCTCACGAGATCGCCAATTGTGGTGTTGTCCAATAAGAGCAGCAAACTGGGCTACTACTCTCACAAAACTTAAAAAACGTCACATGTGGTAAAAGAATCTAACTAGGCAGGAAGAAAATATTCAAGTAGGAAAAGTCTTAACGACTGCAGTAAGAGGCTGCCTATGGTGGCACCATGTTGGAAGAAGTCTAGTTATAGTTTCCTAACACACATTAAATGTATTAGGCCCCAGTGAGACTTGAACTCACGGCCCCTGGTTTACAAGACCAGTGCTCTAACCCCTGAGCTATGGAGCCTCAGACATTTCACTTATCGCACATTCCAGTATTTTGGATAAAACACAATACTGTTAGACTGCAAACATGTACCAGTGATTTGTTGCAGGTTTGTAGCAGCACTCAAATGTTATGTGGCTCCACAGCCTGACCTTTCTAAACAAAGTGCTACCATCCCCTTTATACATTGGTCAACCAAACACCTGGCCGTAACTACCTGATTGTTGTCCCTTTTGATTCTGTTGGTGTCTCGCGGACAAACATTGTAAATATTCTTCTTATGTCGCTGTGTCGGCGGAAATAATCTGACAGTCAACCAGGCAGAGTGTTTACTAAAATCACACAACAACATTTTTACAGATTTTAGGACTCTGTGCACACATAAGACGCATCAGCGCATCAGAGTAAGGTAATGGCAAAAAATTGACAGTTGCATTGAGAAATATGGGTTTGTGCAGTTATGCAAGGAAACAAAGATGGCCCCTGGTTTACAAGAGTAGTGATCTGGCCCCTGAGCTATGGAGCCACATCTGAATATAATGTTCTCTTAAACACAGAATCACTTACCTTTCCTAAGGGCATCTAACATGGTTGTACGTCAGTGAACCAACCAGAAGTAGGCCTTAAGCCTTTTGTTACCATGATAACACTCGGATGAGCTAACAAGTTATGCTGTCCAAGAGAAGAAGAAAACAAAGGTTGTCATTGGTGCATGTTTGTAAACTAACAGTCCTTAAGTTTTCAAACAAATCTCATCAAACTACAGAATATTGAACTGCGTGCTACATAGCTCAGTGCTTAGTGTACTGGTCTTGTAAACCAGGGGTCGTGACTTCAAATGTCACTGGGGTCTAATCTTTGTTTAGATAATACATATGAGGACATTATCACACTCTTACCTTTCTATATAAAATGGAGCTTTGAACCTCTGGTGAACCAACCACTTCCAAGGTGGATTACAAAACCAATTGGCTAACCCCTGAGCAATGGACTCTCACACCTGGCACCGGTCTTGTAAACCACAGGTTGACTTCAAATCTCACTGGGGATTCTCTCACATAGCAGTGTTAGGGTAATGACATAGAATACATACATTGGGGAATTGTCCAATTATAAAAATTAAAAGCTGAATTTCCTCGATGTGTGTCTGAACATTTACAGCAGGATTTTATCACTTTTATGTATTTTTGGTCAAGGAGCACAGTTGTGAATAATGCAAGTTAATAGCAATATTATAAATATAAACAATATTTTGAGATATATTAGTAATTCTGTAATATAGTAGCCTTATAATCATGTTGCAATGGCCAGAACACTTTGGGGGTGACTGTTGGACATCATGTACAAATTAACACAACAGTATCAAAATGACCACATCAAGAACCTGTGGATTCCTACGGGTGAATGCACGAATTCAACTGTAACTACACGTGAGGTTTGTATCTCATTCCAATGTGAATAACATTGAATCCATACGTGTGGAAGTTCTTCTACAAAGGTATTTTATTATTTCAAATATATTTTATTAGTTACTTCACAAGTACCACAACAAAAATCTGAATAATCGCTTTCCCAGAAATGTCTGTCTCAAAGTATAATCAGCATCCGTGCAGCATTTAACAACTTCACAAACAGGAATTTCTTGGTTGTATTTATTGGTCTGCGGTGCCTGAATAAACACACATTAATAAACACTGGCTGTGAGTTTTATAGATCACTGTATTTGAGGTCTGAGTTTTTAAATCCTTAACATGTACCACTGATCAAAGAGTCAAAAGGATTTGATGTGTAGTCATTTCCTCATCTTTAAATGCTCACCTTGAGGTGTGTACCTGGCTTGCAGCTCGAGGAGGAAGCGTTGTACCATCCCAGTCAAATGAAAGCAACAGCAGCAGCAGCGATATCCTGCAGCCTGAAATACATTTGCATAATGAGAATTTTGTTAATTACTTTGAGATTAAGCACAGAGGCCTCAGTCTGTAAGCTCCTGTATCAAATTAGAGTCTAGTGGAGGTTAAATCAACTCTCTATTCAGCAGCTAATCTCAGCAATGCAGAGGAAAAGCTAGCGCTGTGTCACGTACGGCCTTGTCTGAAAACCAGAAACGTGTTTGACAAGATCCAGACGAACAAGAGCAGCTACTTCTGAACCTGCTCTCATCACGTCTATTAATAATGGTCAGACCCTTTTAAGGCTGCAGATACTCCAACGTCATAGAATATATTGGAAAACACCCATTTATGGGGAAGGAAATCATAAATGTCCGACAGAGGTATAAAGATATATGGTTGCGATAGGAGACTAAAATATTCATTTTTTATTTTGTCCTATTTATTCTCTAACCTAAAAAGTAAGAAGGACATTACTGTTGTTAATTTATTTTCTTTTTTTTTGTTTCCTCTTCCTCTGTTGGGAGGACCATTGTTTCATTAGGGCTGTGATTAATTATGGACTTGAAGCTTAGAGTAATTTAAGGAGGAAATATTGTAATGCACGAGTTTGGCAGGTTATTGTTTGATGATACAAGACTAATAACCTTGAAAAAACACAGGTACAAGTTTAGGAGAACGGTGAGATCCAATGTGTTCTGAAGTGGGCATTTCTGAATCTAAATGCGTTCTTATGTCTAATGTACCATCACTGTGACATGGCTGACTTGGCTCAAAAATAAAGACACATGGGCTGAGATATGTTCCGAGCTGAGTGGACAGTTTGCGCAACAGTAACATAAGCAGATACATTTTTAATAAGGTATATGGCTGGGATGGAATCGAACACCAAACTCTGACTGTGATCTTACTGTGGTTTCAGGATGAAAAAGAGTCGCACGGCATCACATGTGGGGGTTTTAGTTTATTTAAATTTATGAATCAAACATAACTGCAGGTTAAAGATCAGGGTGACACAGCCCAAAACAACAAACATCACTTAATTAACTCAGCAATCAAGGCTGACCTGCAAAAGAAAAATAAACCAAAGACACAAAGTCCGACCTACCTACTTACATCAAAACCAGTACACAACCGGGAACAAAGAACACAGCGGCCTAACCCTACAGCCAGTGGTGCTGGAGCTGGAGAAAGGTTGACCTAACGCTGCTTTGTTTATGGTCTGCCTCCGACTGGCTGGTCCAATGTATGGACTTTTTCAATCATCTGACCTGTGAGATATTACGTGCTCACACACACACAGAAAGACACATTCAACAATTTCCCAATGTATGGATACTATGTCTTTACCTTGACACTACGTTAGAGAGTCCCCAGTGACATTTGAACTCAAAACCTGTGATTTACAAGACCAGCGTGGGAGAGTCCATAGATCAGGGGTTAGTACACTGGTGTTAAAATCTCAGATGGGAGGTTCACGAGTGTACAGAGATCATTGTTCCATTTTGCACAGAAAGGTAAGAGTATGATAACATCCTAAAATGTATTATCAGAATAACTTTAAGGCCACAGTGAGATTTGAACTCCCAACCTCTGGTTTACAAGACCAGTGAACTAACACCTGAGTTATGGAGCCACATACATCATTCAGTTGTCTAACTCCACTATTTTGTACCCAAAACACAATACAGTTACTACAAATCAGTGATGCATCTTTGTATTTTAACAGCTGAAATGTCTGCCTCCGTAGCTCAAGGTTTAGAGACCTTGTGGTGTCAACCATGGGTTGTAAGTTAGGGTCTCACTAGGGCCCTGGGCTTTGTCTTTTTTAATTTTTTAATTTTTCATTAGACAACATTACATTACATCACACAACAGTCACATTTGTTCACCACCAGGCCACACCCCCCCACCCACATTAACAAGGCTAGAGGCGACAGCCAAAATAAAACCCAAACAAAACCAAACAGCACGAGACAAGACAAATACAGACAAGATGTTGAGAGCAGAGAGATACAAGAGCAGACGTTGACAATACGAACTACACAGTACCCAGAGAGACGCATGTTAACCTCACACCTCCTCCATCACACATGTTAAACTCCGGTATATGGAGCTGAGTCCCTGTGGTGTAGATCAGGTATATGGACTTGAGTCCATGTGGTGTATATATGTATATAGAGTGAGTCCATGTGGTGTATATATGTATATAGAGTGAGTCCATGTG
>JAPTHA010000019.1:7141621-7157022 GCA_029814585.1 Gymnapogon annona | reverse complement strand
CACACACACACACACACACACACACACACACACACACACACACACACACACACACACACACACACACACACACACCGGGTATAGGCTTTATATCACATTAATTATGCACAGAAAATATGGATTAAAATAATCAAAAGCTTAAAATACTTAAGTTAGGATTTATCTTCTTTTCTATGTCATTGTTTTATTTGCAATATCCACACAAATTATGCAATCGCCTTAAATGAGACAGTACCTGACACAGAAGACAAAATATGGGATTCCCTGTGAGTGAGCACCTTTTATCATCCCTGTGTAAAGTCAGATCACCAGACCTCAACCCACAGGTGTCAAACATGCAGCGTGGGGGTAAAATCCGGCCGGATGAATCTGTGCAAAGCTAAAATTATACTGAGGATATTAACAATAATATTAGTTCAAATTCCACCTACAGACCAATTCAGTCTCAAGTGGGTCAGACCAGTAAACACACAACTACACACAACTACAAATATTATAATGTATTCACAGTAAAACAAAGAATAATCTTGCCAAAAACGTGAACAACCTGAACAAATATGAATAACCTGAAGTGACTGAAGAGAACTGTGACCGTTTGATCATGCTTGTTCATGTTGCTTTAAAGTATAGTTTTAGATGTAAACATTTTCATCATGCAGTTTGACTTTTTTTACTCTAAAACATCTACAAAAGTTCGCAGTTGACATTATTTGTATAGTATTATGTTACTGGTTTACTCTTTCAGCCCACTTCAGATCACATGTACCTGAATGTGGCCCCTGAATTGAAACGAGTTGGACACATCCGACTTAGTCCAAATGACAGAAAATAGATATTGTTTGTATATGGACTTAATTACAGAGTTTTTTCAAGGTATGAGCATTTGATGAATCCTATATGAGATTTTGCCCATGTCGCCTATTAAAATCTACCTGTTCCCAAAATGTTTAAGCTCAAGATCCACAAGTAAAATTACCCCCAGCCCCATGAGTATAAAATGTAATTTACCATTTAATTATCAAACTATATCACAGTATATATACTCTCTTTCGGCTTTAATATTCAGATTTGCTGAATACAATGTTGACCACCACATAAATACATGATTTAAAAAATATTGTGTGATACTTAAACTGAAATAACTCTTTTTTTATTCCCATCTGTTATTACATTAGTTCCTTTTGAGTGTAACAAAAATAATTCGCTTCATGTATTTATTACCATTATTATTATTGCCTTTTACCCTTTTCAGATTTACCTTGTTTATATGTTTTATTATACAGAGAAGATCATGCTAATATTTATTATTGCTGTTGTTATTGTTATTGTTATTATTATTATAGCGGCCAAAAAAAACAAAAAAAACATCTCAGTTTAGATGCAGCGACATACAGTAAATGTCTTGGAACTTCTTCTGTTTTTTTTTTAGTTACACCAGAGTTGCGTCTCCTCTCTAGATGATCTTGGAGCCAGTTGTTATTACCATGGAGAGGGAGGATAAACTACAAACAGTGAGATGGATGTCTGTCTATGCTGTGGTTTGATGTCATGGTGAGTACAGGCTGTTTTTGTTCTAATAATATAAAACTGGAAAGTTGTATATTATTTTATAAAATTATTTTACCTACAAATAAATAAATAAATGCTGGCTGGACAGATTTTCCAGAACGGCGGCAGAGTTGAGTCTCCTCATGGACTATTATATGTTGGATGAGAGTGAATTCAGCTACTTGTTCACATAAATATGACTGAATAATTACAGTCATGCATAGTTACAACTTGATGAGTGTATGGTTCATTTGTGGTCCTCACTCAGAAAGTTTTATTTCCTCATCCAAGACCTTTAATGTTTTGTTTTGGGTTTTTTTTGGAAAGTCAACATTTGGAGAAGTTGAATGTGAAATTGCCTCCAGTTACAACAAAACCGATTTCAACATTTTCTTTTGGTCTGTTTTTGTTTGGCATTTGGGACATGAAACCAGCAGTTTATGCATTTCCACAAAGGAGTCCTGGTTTTACTGTGGCATTGTATTTTTGTTCTTTGTTAGGGGAACACAGGATGGACATCACTCATCACCTATTGGAGACTTTCCTTCCTGTCGTGTTAACAATTGTGCTTCGCATCCAGTAATTCTGTTTCAGTTAATCTGCGTCCTGTCCTTGTGTAATAGCTCTGCCTCATACTGAAAACGAGGTTTAATACAATTCATTTTTGTGCCGAAGAATAATCCACCAGCTCGGGTATATTTCATCCTCTGCGCTGTGGTTTGTAAAGAGTTACGCAGGAGGTCTGTGCGTCACAGGTAGGCCCCATCCATCACAACAAAGCCGTGTGCGGGTGAATCACATGACAGACCCTTGTGATGTCAGATCTCCTAACGCAGTGCCGGAAATGGAGGATGGAGGGGGTTGTAGGTTGGGTGGGAGTGTGTGGAGGGGAGGGTGGGGAGGGGCTAAACCAACAGAGAAGAAGATATTTTTGCCTAAGTATCAGCGAGGAGAGAATGGGGGTGTTGAGGAAAAACAACAACTGGAAAAGAATGCATCACACATTAGCTAACCCCTCAACCCACCTCAATGCTGCGTTTCAAATGAACTATAGTAGGAATGGAATCACAACTTCTGGAATCACAGGTTGGTACATTCCATTCAACCTCACTGCATCAGGTTTGATGAAACACTTTTTATATTTACATTGGTTTTAGCATGCGTTGAAAGGGCATTTTATTCAAACAAGGACCTGAATGTACCTAAAAATGTCCACAAAAAGAATGTGTAATTCAACACTGATGCAAATAAAGTACAATAGAATAAAGGTCTTGTATTTATATATATATATATATATAAGAATTGCTCAACTGTAAAGTCATGTCAATTTAGAATTGAATTACTTTAAAAATACTTATTATCGCAGTCACAAAATCTTCTGTCAGAATTGATGAAAATCTTACAATTTGTACCAGCCCCCCCTCAAAAAATGCAGAAACGTTTATTCTCCAAACTCAACTATTTTAAACTGTTTAATCAAAGACGTAATGATAAGAACATGTCGATGGTTTAGACCTGTGTTTTCCAAACTCTGGGTTTACTTTAGGCACAAAGACAAAAACGACATAAATGACAAAGACAAAGGTAATGAACATGATGAAGAAGACTGTGATGACAATGACGACAGCGCCAAAGACGCCAGTAGTTAAGACAATGGCGACAAAGACAATAACGACAAAGATGATGGTGATGATGATGAAAATGATGGCGACGAGGGCAATGACGATGGCAAAGAAGACAATGGTAACGAAGACAAAAGTGACAAAGACAACGGCAACAAAGATGAAGAAGATGACAACGACAAAAATGACAACGATAAAGATAGCAATGACGGCGATGACAGTGACGACGATGACAAAGACAATGATGACAATGACAGTGGTGACAACGATGAAGACGACGTTGGTAATGGCGACGCCACCATCAACAAAGACAATGACAAGGACAACAGCGTCAAAGATGCCAATGCCGAGGGCAAAGATGGCGGTGCCCGCAGACGCAGCACCTTCACAGTATTTGATGGCTAATTGATGAGCCAAACATGAGATGATTCACTGAGTCAATGACACAAACCTCTCAATTACTCAGGGAAAAATCTCTCATGAGCTTGTCAGAGACTGTTAGTGTGTCATAGGACGTATAAATGTTTGACATTCTTCTAACATGAGTAAACAGGAGTAAACTCAGCCCCGAGACCATAAGACACAGCGGAAAAAACACACACAAGTCGAGGCAGAGGCCGATGCAGCGGAGAACAGGGTTCCAAACGCTGGTGTTGAGTAACAGCCCAACGTAGTGACTCATGCAGGTGAGAACCCACAGCGGCAGGTATTCACCCTCAGCAGAAAACCTCAGCTCACAGTCACCAACGCGCCTCACAGCACTCATCCTCTGCCAGACCCGATGGAGTCCAGATGTTTGTGTGGTTTCCCTTTCTCTGGTTTGGATTCGTTTAACGCATAGTGTGTCTGCAAAGTTTTGTAATAAAAAATAATGAAATGTTGTCAATGGTGAAACACCAAGTATGAGACTGAAGGCATTGTACCACCAGAGCAACACTAAAGAACCACAGAGAACCATATAGAACTATAGTCTATCAGACCCCTCAGTATACTACGATTTCTGAATTATAATAATAATAATAATAATAATAATTGTTGTAAATTTATTTTCTTTTTCATGTCTTTATTTTGGCTCATTTAATTCATAGCTTTTGTTCATTTCTACTACTGTTTTCATTTTGTTGATTAGTTTTATTAATTTAATTTTTGCTCTTGTCATTGATCTAGATATTGGACTGCATTTATATAGCTCTTTTCTACACATGTATTGTGCCCAAAGCGCTTTACATTGGCCTCACCTTCACCCATTCACACACAAGTGGGCGACTGCTGCCATGTAAGGCGCTGCCAGGCTCCACTGGGAGGAATTTAAGGTTCAGAGTCTTGCTCAAGGACACTTCGACATGTGGACATTCGGAGCCAGGATTCGAACCGCTGACCCTTTGGCCATTGCTCTATCAACTGAGCCACAACTGAGACGTGGGGGAAAGATATTGTGGGAAATTTTTTATACTGTGTACTGTGAGAACAGTGGTTGTTAGTTGCATCTCTAGTTCTGATGTTGAAGATGGCGTGTTGTAATGTGCAGCTTTCCTGGCGAGATTTCTAATCTGTTTGGCCTTTTTTTTTTAACCTATTTTTAAGATTTCCGTTTGTCACGTGTCACTATCTGTAGTGAATAAGGTCAATAATACTGAGCGCGTGCATGTTGCCAGTCCTAATGACGCAGTTTCTATCAGTAGGTTGAAGTTCCATGTTCACGGAGGATGTGGGAAATGTGTGCTTAAAGTGTGTGTCTTCATGTGTTTATGTGCACCAAGTGCTACACACTGCCTACACACAAATGCACACACACGACCACAAAACCTCACTAGGCCTACACTTTTTCAGGCCCCTTCACGTTTCTGTCACATAAAAATAGACAAAAATACCTGATATTTGATAGTTATCTTTTTCTGAGAACACATCATCATTGTGTGCACACACGCTTAAACACAATTAATCTCTGGTTTAATCTGTTTTATTGTCACGTTTTATCTCATTTATGTTCTCAGTGTACTGTACCAACTCCAACTGTATTTTGATAGTTACAATCATTTCATGACTGATAAAACCTACTTTAATGTGTTGTAGAAACGCCAGAGCGTCTGTGCAGCTTTGTCAAACAGCGGCAAAAAAATGAAACATCAAGGTTTCCATCTATTTTCCAGCTCAAACATGAAACAGAAATATGCAAATCAGGGTGTTTTTTCCCCGTCATGCGATTTTTATATCAGCCTTCATGTGATGTGAATGCTAAGAATTTTTGTTCTTTTTTTTTTTTTACCACAAAGGCAAACTTCGAAGGTACTGGCTTCAGTTGCATCCATTTGTATTCATTTTAAGAGTTCAGACTGAAACCTGTAGAAGATAAAATATGTGTCACATCCTGACAGAAACTCTGCAGCTGGACAGTCATGAGCTTTTTAATATTACAACTTCAAAAAGTGGAAGAGGATTGGATATGTTCATGAAATGAAGGTTATTTGAATCTTTCTGTTTTATATTGGATGGTGTATTGGGTTTTGTTGTTGTTGTTGTTGTTTTGAGGGTCAAAACAGCAGTGCATTATTTTTCTCACTCACTTTTGCATCCTATTTTTTTTTTACAAAGATGGATAGTTCTACACTAATATTCCATACCTACACCAGCACGAGTGAGTCTCTTAGCTTAGCTGTTTTTGTTTTTAGACTGAAAACAGTCACAATAAAACCACTAATCACCTCTGTTTGCTGTTGGTTTGTGTCGTCAGGAGCTCAGCTGAAGATCTCTTTGAATCCAACAAACAAGGTCAGAATTGTCAGTTGAGTCTGAACAGTGTATTAACAAATAGCATCTCAGCAAAGATAAGTACATCCCATAATCACTTTATGCCTTCATAAGCCTCAGGATCAAACTCACACGTGTAGAAGAAACATTGACAAATCAACATCAAACTCCATTCTTTGCGTTCACAGCTGAGTCCAGCGGAGAAAACCATGACAACATCAACTTCATTCTTTACAGTAACAGCTGAGAGAGAAAAATAATAGACTGCCTTCTTGACGCACAAATAGCAACTTAGGAAAGATAAGTACATCCCATAATCGCTTTATACAGTCATAAGAGTCAGAATCAAAATTTGTACGTGTATAAGAAACTGACAAATCAACATCGAACTCCAGTGGAGTCCAGTGGAGAAAACCATGACAATGGTTCTATTTATGTCTCTGTCTTTCTTTGACATCTTTAACCATCGACTCGCCCATA
This sequence comes from Gymnapogon annona, assembly GCA_029814585.1. NCBI lineage: Eukaryota > Metazoa > Chordata > Actinopteri > Kurtiformes > Apogonidae > Gymnapogon > Gymnapogon annona. Next base: position 7,150,624 of record JAPTHA010000019.1, on the reverse strand, counting down.
GTAATTACATTTCCTCGCCACGGGAGACCACCACAGAGACTCACTACTCCCTCTACTGCTCACGTGTAATTACAGTAATACAGCTGCAACTGAACTGAAACCCTAGCTAATGCCATGTCCACAAATGCCCGGCTTTGTTTAACAGAGTATAACTTCAACACAGACTTCACATTAGCACCGTAGTGTATGCAATGTCACATATTTACTTTTAATGTAGAGCAAACTGGAAATTCTTAACACTTGCAGTTCTGTTACATAAGAATACTAATGTGTTTTTGAGGGGAAATGATATTAATCGACTATATAATCAAGAAAACTCCATGTATATGACAACTCATGCACCCACAAAGACCAACTATTTCATCAATTTAAAACTTTAAGGTCTGTATCATGCACAAAGTCATCATATTTACGTACATACACATCCAAATGCTGCCATTCTGTATTTTGCACTTTTTTTAGATTCCACCTTTTATATGCACATTCTACTGCAACACCTCAACAACTTACCTCATACTAACTACACTCTGGCATACTATGAAAGCTCTTCTGTATAACGTACATGTACAGTACATGTCCACTGTGTGTACAGAGATTATGTGTTTGTTTTTGCATCTTTTGCGCTGTTATATGTTATGTGGTACATTTTGGAGTATGGGGAAAGGCAGTTTTGATCCTCTGTGTAATCATGTTGCATGGGCTAAATTGTCAATAAAGTTCACTTTGATTAATCATGGTTTTGCAACTTTAAAAAGCATCTCATAGCTCACATATGAAAGCTTCCCAGGAATTTCCTTATATGGGTCATTGACGTATAAGGTTTTTCAATGTGCCAAATTTTAAATACAAAAAATAAGAATATCTATTGCAACTGTTCAAACATTAAGAATGTTGTGAATACATGAATTAATATTAAATTCTGAAATTATGTGAATTTAGTGTTTTTTTATATAGATGAATTGGCTGTGGCCTTAAAAAAAATCATGTGGTGCGACCACGATTTATCTCAGAATTAACCAATTTTCTCAACATGCTTAATAGTTTTTTTTAACAAGTTCTCAGCAATAACAAGTGTTTAGATTAAAAGTGCTTGTTTTTCTTTTGAGTTTTTTCAACAATATTTTACTTCCAGAATGTCACAATCACCGCCTTAACGGTAGTTAATTGACTTATTTTTCCTGTAAATCAGATAAAACTGAAAAAAATGTTTTAAAAAACTAAAATTCATCTAAACATATTATCACTTATTATTGTTTCAGCTACAGAAATTAGATATTTATTTTTGAATTTGATGTAGTTACTGTTATAATAAGTCGCACCACTTGATGACTGGTTGCACCAAATGAAATGAAGACCTTGTTTCATTAAAAGTCAATTTAAGAGATCAAAAAACAATAAATTCCGCACAAAAAACATATTAAGAACAGACTTTATTAAAATTCCATTAATGTTTACTGGACATTACATATGCTGGTGACAAATTTTTGCGGAGTATGCCGTGAAGTCTATAGACGTCAATGACTGTTTACAGCGGGGGTTGCTAGGATACGACCTGGGGCAACTTTTAAGCTGTAATTTGTAGTCCCAACATGTAGGGGGCAGCACTGATCCCTTTTGTATTTTGGTCTGCCGATCGGAGACGAAGAAGGAAGTGCTCATACAGAGGTGTAAACAGTGTTTAAGTAGTAGCCAGTTGTGGCGAGCGAAAGGAGATGGCGATAAAAGCGAGTACATATCAGCAGTAGACACTGGATCAATACGTTTGGAGCGATCGGAGTGATCCGGGATGATCCCGGATCACAGGATCCACATATCACATCTGTTATGAGTGTGTGCGGCTCTGCAGCAGTCTGTGTGTGTCAGCCTGAAGCAGGCGACACGGCCGGTGTTTATATATAAATACACCGGCGTGCACACACCGACGTATATACACCGACGTATACACACCGGCGTGTACATGTATATAAACATACCGCAGCATATATATAAATATACATGTATATATAGATATGTACGGTGTGTGTGTATATTTGTGTATATACACAGACAGATTTATCATGTGGTCTTTGCACTGCAGTCATGCACTCATGGCTTTGAAAACTCTTGCACTTTTTTTCTTTTTATAAAATAGATAAGAGTTAAGAAAATACATAATACATTATGAATTAATGCATAATTACCACAGTGATTTTTTTTTCTTTTTTATATTGTACAAAGATGAAAATACTCGTTTCTGAAATATTAGCAAAATGACTCAAATTACATGAAAAATATTCCAAATAATCCTAAAATGAAGTACTTTATATGCATCAATGATCAATTTAATACAGAAGGCACAAAACTGCCACTCTTATGACATTTATCTGTGATTGAAAGCAATCTACATTGACCGCACCACATGACATTCGGTTGCACCACATGATGTTTTCAAGTTCAGTCAAATCCTACAGACACAGGATTAGCCATCTTAATGAAACAAGCTAGCTTCCCACAAAAGTTATGATAACATTTCGAATAAAAATGCTTTTTTGTACGAATAACTTAATTTTTTTGTTTTTTTTTAGGTCATACCACATGAGATTCAAATGTGGCAACGACATACGAGCTGTTAAAAAGGTTGTTTTTTTTTCAAAATTTGAGAGCGTTACTGACCTCCTTGCCGCTTCCATTAGTCCTTAACAAAATGGTGGATGATGTAGCTTCCTGTTTTTGAGTAGATTTCAACATAAAAGTCCCAAAGTGGTCATTTCTTGAAGGTCGCACCACATGATATTTAATGAGATGGACCTCATCGGACAAAGTTTGTTTGTATATTATGATGGAAATATAACTGCAAATGCTTTGTAATTTTGTACAGGAATACAAAACACTTTTAAAATTATGCCAGATATGGAAGAAAATAAACCGTAATACATTTAGAGTCATTTCAAAGAAGTTTTGAAAACACCAGTCATGGCCGGACGGTTGCACCACATGATACTTTGACTTTAAACACTTTAAATAACAAAAAAATTACAAATAAGTATTGATTTTTGAAATTTTGAAATGGGTACATATATGGGAGAGATACTACATTTATATGGTGTATTTTTATGTATTTAAACCTTTTGTAACATTAAAAAAATGCTGTCAGACAGAAAATATAGGCATCACGTCAATGACCCATATACAGTTAATTAGGAGTTAACTGTTTGTTTATGGCCTAATAAAAAAAAAAAACACCATAAGGAATTAATAATCCTCTGATGAAGAGCCACACTGGCACTGTCTATTATAAATAAGTGTTGCTGGCCTTCAAATGAAATGCTCCCAAAAATATGTCGTAAAAGAATGTTTATCTCAGCAAGATGAATAGAGGGAATGGGAGAGTGTTGGAGGAAGATTTTCCTGGCAGCCTTGGATTAGATGCGGTTCCATAAATATGCCGGGCAGCTTGGTTTACTTTGTGCCCAGTGGTAAAAATAGGCCCTCTTCCCGAGGGAAGCGATGACGTCTGCAGCCTGTCTGCATCAGCAGCAGCTACAAGTCAGCTCCATCCTCATACTGGAAGAGGCAGGGAGACAAAAGTGTGGGGGGAGCATCAGTGATCACCATGGCAACACATGCTGAGTGACGCAGGTAAAGGCAGGAGAAAGGAAGAGAGGTGGTGATTGGCTGGAAAATGGTGTGTCTGTGTGTGTGTGCGCGAGGTAGAGAGTGTGTGGGCACTGGAGAAGAGGAGGCGGACTCGATAGCCAAGATTAAACCCAACACCCCCAACACACACACACAGACGTTGTCCAAGCCTGTTAGCACGGTCCACAATTCAACCCAGCAATGAGATGATCTGATTTAGCACGCTCCCTGAGCACCGACTTCAGAGGCAGCGGAAAATAGTGTTACTTTCCTCCCTCACAAATGCCATCTTAGATATTATGCATGCATGCATTTTGGAAGGAAAATATTCTCCACATCCCCTCCCCTCACCATGAACTCAACCTATCCTGATGTTTCATTTCACTGCCATTAAAATAGACCTTTTGCAAATGGTGGTTTGGCACAGCTCCGATACAGAATTTAATTAAATCTCAAAGGTCATTCTACCCTCTAGACTTCTCCTTTATTGCATTTTTTTGTCTTTTTATTTGTCTGGTTGTCCTCTCTTTTTACAACTGCACTGGTTTATTTCAATTTGTATAATGATGAACAGACCCCGAACGAGCTTTTAAAACCTTCACACTGCAGATAAGGTGAAGCTATTTCGTCTGGCATAATATGAAATATTTGCTCAGACATTCCAGCTGGAAGGCAAACGCAATTAATTACTGCACTGAAACAATCTGACCACATTTCAGTCTGATACAAGGAAACGCAGTCTTTGCAGAAAAACTACCATTATTCATTAGTCGGGTTGTTTTTATCTGTGAATATTTTAATCCTGCTTCTTTTCATATATTGCAGCAAAACATGTGTAAAAATGTTTCTGTTGAGGCCACATTTCAGCGTACATTAATTAAGAAACCTCCTCAAAATTTCTGCATTGAATCATTGTCTGTGAAGATTATCAGTCATCCAAATAGCAACTGGACTCATTAGTAATGACATGTGAAAAACGGATATATATTGTTTTTGGAAATGCTCGAGTAAGTTTGCAAAAATACAAAATACCTCTTGAACTTGAACGAGAAAACTAAAAGTGGTATTTAACGCCCAGATCTTGTGTTGAATGTCATAATAAAACGACACAAAATCTAACTTCATCCATTAAAGAATATTGTACTCCAGTATAATCCAGAACATCGAATACTACAACTATTCATATACCGTTTTCCAGTGAGTTCATTGTGGCTTCCGCTAGAAATATTCTGCTTTTCTTTATAGATGAAATATAATTTTGTAATAACACATGAAGAAATGGGGAAAATGTAAAATGAGGCTTAAATTTAACATATACATCAACACTGACACCTATTGGTTAAATATGGAACTTTTTCTGCATTTTAATAAGATTTTCAGAGCAGTTTTATTTGACCTTTCTGTAGTGGTCAGTTCATGATTATGAATTTACTGAAAGAGGATCACTTGTAGGTCGTCTTCACCATGTTTCACTTCTGTTTCCAGTGATGAGAATTAAAAAAATATCCATATAAATACAATTTTGAATTAAACTTTCATTTCAATGATAGAAAACCACTGCAAATGCCACAGTCTTAACAAAAGTTGCTTTATTCTCATGTGCTTGTGTAAATAAATTACAACATCGTCTTTTGTTACAAAAATAAAATAAAACTCAATCATTGTGACAAAATTGACTTTTTCCAGATGTAAGAACATGAGAATCTTTTTTTAAGGTAATCCTCGTCATAATCACGTATCTTACAAATGTTTTTTTGTCAAGGACTTAATCTTTATCCCAAACCTGTTGGTCTGCTTCCCAACCTGCCTGATCGGACTTAACAGCACAGCAAATGAACGAAAAGATTAGAAATCAGAGAATGTCGGAAAACAAAGATAAAGAACCAACCTTAAAAAACATAAAGTAAGTCAGACCAGGATACTTCCTTCACTGTGGAAAACAACACGTCAAGAGACAAGCTGACAAGAAAAATGTCTAAAATGAAAATAAAAGCCTTGTTCCAGTGTACCAACTGATGGAAAACTGGGTTCCTGTGTAGGTTAATATTACGTCAATGATACAAAATGTTCTTGCAATGTTATCACAAACTGTTTCAAGATAAGAAGAAAATGTTAATACAAACATACTGAGCGTAAATGCTTTTGAAAAAAACAAATTAAATCAGTGCAAATGCACAGTTTCTTTCAACTTGTCCTGATGTTGTTTCTGTGCTGGTCAGGCAGGACAAACACAGCAAAAGGAAACAAGAGTTATTTTATCCACAAGTGCTGAAGGAGTAATCACTGAAGAACAAGACGTGTGTGTGTGTATGTGTGCGCTAACATGCGTCAGTGCTGGTTCTTCATTCCCTGTGGTTTGCCTGGTTTCTTATCCTGCATCTGTGGCGGCTGCTGACCCCGACCAGGACCAGTCATTCCTCTGCCTCGGCCGCCAAACAGACCTACATGAGCAAAGACGGAAAACAGATGGTCAGTAGGTCAGGTGATACTGTAAACTGTCAGATTTTCTAGCTCAGTTTTAGGTGACTGGGACTTTGCTTAGAAAACAGGCCGTTTAACTGTTCAATATATTTATTTTGTATAGGAGTAACATTGTGAGAAAACAGACTGAAATTAATACAACTTATAAATAACTATATAGTTTAAAACTTAATTATGCAGTGTTACAATCTAAAATTCTGATGAGTGGACTTTAAGTGTTTTAAGAACCTGCAGAAGTCCAGCTGGTAGAGCTGGTTAACTCAATATACATTATATCTTTCATCTGTTAACATGAGACTGATGTGTTTGCATGATGCTACATGTTTTGCAACTGCTTTGCATAAATCAAAGACTTAATCAATACCAACACCTACACCATCAACAGACACCAAACACAATTCAGCTGAAGTTAAAAAATGAAATTCACCTCTGCCAGCACCTCCTCTTCCTTTGCCCTGCTGTTTGTTCTGCTGGGACCCCCCTCGGCCACGACCTTTAGACACCACCTCCTCTTTCACCATATCAATGATCTCATCAGGGATTCGAAGATATTTGATTGTGCTTCCTCGAATGTAACACTCCGGCATTCTCCAGAACTTATCTCCATCCTGTAAACGACAGGCTGGAGATAAGTGGACCATGTCTACTTGGACAGTTACTAATATTTAAGATTTTAATCAAGATTTGTCTGATAAGATATTAGATAATTTATAAGAAAACACCCAAGTGCAAAAGCTGAATGAAATTTAACGGTTATACCTTTCAAAGAACTGCCTTTTGCTCTATATTTCATTACACACAGCATGGCTACATATATCAAGATTTAAATGCAGGGTAAAGTGTTCAGAGACCAGACTTACCCGGGATGTACAGATAACTTCTCTGAGATTGATGTTCATCCAGTTGTCACAGCTGACCAGATGACCATTGTATGTCTCTCCATTCTTCAGCTCCACCAGCTGAGAGAAGATGGACCACAACAAAGTAGATTGTTTTATTATGAAACAAAAAAAGACATTAAAGCAAAATTATTTATTCAGGAAAATGTATTCATGCCATTGTCAAAATAACCATGGTTATTGGATAGGAGGGGAAAGGTACATGAAAGGTAGCATTTTGCTGTTGAGGTGCAGTGGAATAGAGGATAACGCTGCTTAACATGATACAAGCATTAAGTACAAGCAACCTCAACTTTGCACAAAGTACAGAAAAACTCTAAGAACAATAAAATGTCAAATCTCTGGTAATAGTCAGCAGGGGGAGCTGAGTGTCTGCTCACCATAGGATGGTTCTGGGCAGTCTTCAAAAGAGACAGAGGAAGCTGCAAAGGAAGACAATACATCAATTAGTTGTATGAAGAGAAAAAAATGCAGGCCTAGAAACAATAGTCACCAATATATCTCTGTTGACCTTAACACATAAGCATATAAGTATTAGTAACCAGTAATAATTGGCACGTGGTTTCAGGACTCGCAAAATTTGATCGAAATCTGCCTAGCTTCATCAAATGCCTGCCTGTAGTAACGTTGAATAAAGTTATGCAAACTTTGCCAGTAAACTATGAAATAAAACTTCACCAACTTCTCAACTGAAACGAACCTTGCTCCAGAGCTGCTCCAGACGTATGTAATTCTGCACACATAACACACTACTGCTGCTACTAATACAAGTGCTTCAGCTAGCCATTAGCTTAGCATGCCGATCGCCTTATTTTATCTGGCAACGCAGTTTGTTCAAACAGGCACAAACGCGCTTCTACAAACAAAGTTGTGTCTCTCTTAATAAAGTTACACGCAAGTGCGTGTTCAATACGTACCATTGTGAAAGTAAGTTTTAGTAGATTTGTGTTTCACGTTCTTTCTTAGCCTTTATAACTAGCACGATTTTAGCACCAAAAAATTTCTCCTTCTTGTTCTACTGAACTTCCGGCGCAGCGAGGCGTAATGATAGATGTTATATATGATGCTGCCCTCTACAGTCCACAAGATCTATTTCTTGTCAATTTACAATCTACATGTCTAGTCTTTATTTGTTTCTATTTTTAGATGGGTATTTTTTCTTATTTTATTTTATTCTTTAATTCTACCCACTGTCTATAATTGTACGTGTGTCATTTGCTCAAAATGACAATAAAAGAAAAAATGCATAGGAGTATTTTACGAAGCCACTATTGTTATTATTATAACGAAATATCTCATAACAAATCATAAATGATTAAAAGGAGAAAAATAATAACAATAAGTAGCTAATAATAAGTAACTGATGGGTACGACCAAAAAGAAGTGGAAAAAATACATACACAAATGACATAAAAGCATCACTTATTCAGTCTTGAAACGTTCTTTGTAAGTGATGACAGTTATTACACTCATCTCGGCCCCATCATGGATGCACAAGCCTCTTCTAACTTTTTGCACATAGAATTTCATCTTTAATTTTTTTGTGTGAATTTATCAAGTACTACTCTTTGACTTATTAATAATTTGCAAGAAAAAGTCGGAAAACAATTTTCTTATATATCAAAGTCCTTGCTTTTTAAAATCTTTCACGCTTTTACATTTAGTGCGTGTTTTGTTTATTTCATTTTTGTTGTTTCTTTGTTTTTGAATAATTATTCTTATATATTTTCATTCATTTCAAAATGCCCTGATCTTTTGGAGTACTGCCTTTGAATTATTGCCAAATGTCTATGGTTCCTCATTCCACAATAACTCGTATTGCATTTTATTTATATATGTGTAACAACAACAACAGCAATAATAATGATAATAATAATAATGCTCATAATGCTAATAATAATAATAATAACAACAACAACAACAACAACAACAACAATAATATAATAATAATAATAATAATAATAATAATAATAATAATAATAATAATAATAATAATAATAATAATAAT